>WTSP01023332.1:0-15856 GCA_025331215.1 Actenoides lindsayi | reverse complement strand
GTCCCCGCCGTGTTGCCTGCCGGGTCCCGGGGAGGGCAGGGCGGCTCCGGGCTCCGCGGGGCTGGGGAGGCCGAAACCGCCCCGCGGCAGAGGCGGAGCGGGTGCCGTGATGGAGCTGGGGGCGGTGATGGCGGTCTGCGCGCGGGTGTGCCCGGGGCACTGCGAGGATCCTCGGCCCCCTTCTCTCCAGCATGGGCCGGGCCGGGCTCTGTCACCCTGAGGATATTTCCCCTTTCTCCCCGGGGCGTGTGGCCTAAAGCGGGGCGAACCCGTTCCTCCATTTGGAGCTGGCGGAGTGTTTGCGCTCCCCCCCCCTCGGGGGGGGCTGCTGGGCCCCTCACCCTCGAGGTAACCGGTTGAACTGGAGGAGCGATTGAAACTGGCCCCTTTTTGGAGGGGTGGAATGTGTCTGGGCAATTACAGCCGCTCTCTTGGGCCTCGCCGTAGTGGTTCGTTAGGAGTCGCAGCTCGTCAGGACCGTGTTTTAAGTCAGTGAGTTGAGACAAGAAGCCTTGTTGTGGGAGACGGGCAAGAGGAGCTTTTCATACCTCGCAGCGTCTGTTGGGAGGGTCTTGATCAGCTTGTGACCTGTTTAAACCCGTGATGTCTGCTATTCCTATCGTGTTAGTTTCTCTCCAGTTAATCACGTCATCTCTGCACTGTCACCTTAGCTTCTTGTGCAAGTTCTTCCTTCCTTTTTTTTTTTTTAATACTGGTTGTTGGGATTTAACCTTTCTGTTTACCGTGTTTCCAAACCACTCTCAAGTCCAGCTGGATGTGTGTGTTTGTCCTCAATGCTCTGCTTTAGTGGAGGAGCAACATCAGCTTGTATATAAAATATATATAATGTATTTGTTAGCGTCTTGATTTCAGTCTGTTGTAGAAGGAGCTTGACAAAAGATTTCACCGCAAAAATAAAGATTAAATTTGGTTTGGTGGGGTGTTTTTTATTGCTATAGTAATTATGCTTGATTCACCGATTTTTAGGAGGGTAGAATATATGGTAAGCAAAAATTCAAACTCGATTGTACCCAGTAGCACCATCGCACATCTGATTTCTTTTCCCTGCCCGTGTATTTTCAGTACTGGTTCATTTCAAATCACAGGTCGTTGTCAAAATGCTGAAGACCTTTGTCTCTAGTGACACCAGTTTGTCCTTGAATTTTAATTGCAGTGACTTGTCGAGTCTTTTGCTTTTAAAAAGTAAAACAATTGGCTGCTTTTTGTGCAGTTGATTGTCTTAATTGAGAGTCAGGTGTTTAGTTTTGTTGTAGTGGTCAACTAGCACTTGAACTGGTTGTGTTCCCTCTATAGCTTTGCCATTTTAGAATTAAGAGTTATATCTTGGAATTAAAAGAATTATAGCTTGGAATTATGTTTTGCCTGCTCCTGGCCAGAGAAAACACACCACACATTATAAAATTAAGGGCTTTGTGTTGTGTTGGACCACTAAAACATGACAACTACAGCATTGCTCTTCATCAGGGATTCTGGCTATGTAAATGTTTGTCACTGAAACAACCACACCAGTGTTTTCCAAGCATATCCTGGTTGACATCTCTGTCATTTATTTCCCATATCATTGAATTAATTGAGGTGCTGAGGTGTACTGGAAAGCAGTGTTACAAGTGTGTGGTTTCCACTATTGGTTTTTTTTTTTGTACTGGTATTTTTAGGGGAATGGATAGAGAGGATCCTTAAATGGAAGTGTTTTCTAAACACCTATATGGTTTATATATATATATAAAAATATACCTGCCTGGCTTGTTCCTTTATTCCTCTTCCTTATGGGAATGTATCAGCATTAATTCCTTCCTCTTAGTAGAATGCTGCTTGTTTCAGTTGAGCTGGTGTACTTTTTTTTCTTTGCATAACTTTACAGCTTCATATCCTTGAGTCCAAGGATTGAATTTAAGTCCAATATATCTTAACTAGGCTGTCTTAAATTATTATGAGAGAGAACTCTGTTTCCTTGCATTAAAACATGTGAATCCAAACAAGATTATTGGGTGTTGATCCAAGTTTTTTGTGACTTTATCTCAGCCTCGATGAAAACTTCACAACTCTGAAAAAATTCATCTTGAAGGGATGAAACTGCACGGGAATCTCTCGGTCTTTGAGATGCTTTTATGATGCTCTTGTGCATCTCCAGAACAATACTAGGGAGCACTGTAAGAACTTGAGTCAGGCCCTTTGTTTGGTGAGCAGAAGCATCCCAGAGACTGTTTTGCCTTCACGCAGGTGCCCAGCTCCAGACAAGGTGATAAAACCCACACAAACCTGTGTCTCCTTCAGACAGTTCAGCCTTATATTAATGAGGTGCTTGTTAGTAACTTTTTGCTGATGGGCAATGTTGAAGCTCAGCTTTTTCACCCCAGGAGGTCTGTGGAGTTGTATGGTCTCCTAAAACCACCTGATGATAATGGAATGCATAGGAAAAGTCGGTGTGGGTTTTCTCCTCCTGTAAGTAACTTAGAAATGCTTTGCTTAGAGCAGATTTCCATCTGCATCCTAAAGCACTCGAGCTTGCCTGCCTTGCTGTGTCCTCAGAAATAGAATTTGAGTCTTACAGATACCTGTTTAAATTCAAATACCTCTTACTTCCTTTTATTTTCCACTTCTCTATTTATTAGGCACTGGAAACCAACAGCAAAAATCCGTGTATGGAATTCCTGTGCGGGTTGTGGTTGGAGTGGTGGTTGTTGTTGTTTTACTGGCCTTTTACTTTCAGTAGTAGCTGTATGAGCAGCAGTTTGTGGAGACGGCGAGATTCGGTGGTGAATTTAATGATGGGGTTTTCTTTTGGGTTGAAATGGAGTGAGTTATGATTGGCCCAGGGTTTCCACTCACCAGAACTTCTCTTTCTTCCAAAATCAAAAGGCTCCGTCAGGGTCCTCGTGCAGTTTTGTGGGTATGTTTCTGCCTTGGCTGTCAATCTTGTTTATACTGCTTGTCAACGCTGGTTCTTTGAGCTTCAGAGTGGGCCTGCTGCTTGCTGACCTACCAGGAAACTCACTTTTGGGATGGGGAAAGAGCAGCATTTTGTGAGACTCCGGTGCTAGAAACCTGTTGGACCTTAAAGAGCAGCAATTTGTGAGACTCCAGTGCTAGGAACCTGTTGGACCTTTTGAATGTGTTACACCTTCTCTACCCTGAGCTTTCTTTTCTGTGATACCATCTGAATTTGAGAGCAAAAGGCAGTACTGCCTTAGTTTTATTTTGGACTTGTATGTAAAGAGTGTTGCTTTACTAAATGCAGATGATAAAATGCGAAGTGCTGGGGTTTGGCAGCTCTCACTGTGTTTTTCAGAGCTCCAGCTTCCTTCCACATGCTCTCAGTCTGGAATTGCTAAGCTCTACCCTTTCATATGGAAGATAACAGTGAAAAACTGTGACAAGTTTTGTTTCTTCTTTAACTAGATCACTGAGTTGGGAATTTATTCAGTAAGATGTCTGATCTGCCTTAGGGACTGTAAGACTCTTGGAAACTGCTGGGATTCTGTGCCTTGATTTCTTCTTTCTGGCTTCCCAGGAGCTGATAGTGCATCTAAGAATGTTTCTCCTCTTCATCTCACCAGTTGGTTCAGTTGAGGTGTTTTCCCCTCTCATTTTTTTTTATTGTGTTGAATTTTCTCCAGCTGTTCTGCAAAAATATTAATCTGCTTTCTATTGTTTAAAATGTACTTTTGGAATGATGTTTTGTTTTGCAGCCTTTGCTTTGAGACTTCTCGGGGTGGTGAAATAGCTGGTTTGATACTGAATGCTCCTTGTGAAGCTGCCTTTCAAATTTTTAGAGCAGTTTAACACGGAACACTTCACAGACCAAATTTTCTTCCAGCTGTCTCAAAGTGGTATATGTTCCCTGACATCTTTTTGAGGTAAAGAAGACAGAGTTCTTGAGTGTTTAAAACTTGGGGGGAGTCGAGTAGAGATCCAGTGGGACCGTAGATGGGTTGTTCATCAGAACATCTATAGAAAGCAAGAAAAGCAAGTGGGGAAAAAACCAACTGTATTTAAAATTAATGACTCGACTTTGGAAACTAGAAAGGTTTGTTGCTCTTTCCAAGTTGTAGATGAGTGAATTATACCTAGCTTATCAAAGCCTTTAGTCTGATCACAAAAGGAAACTTGTGCACCTGGACAAAAGGAAGAAAGAAAACCCAACCCAAACTTGACATAATGAAGCTCCAAGTGTAAAGCAGTGAAACTAAACAGGTATTTGCATTATGGGAGCTTCCCCCCTCCCTTAATGATAGGATTCCCTGACAACTTTTGCTTCTGCTTTTGAGCTTGCAGACTTGAATGATGAAATATTTAAGGTGAAAATGTAGTTTCTGTTATGTCTTACTTCCTGCTGGGTTTGAGGGTTGGGAAATTGGATCCCGAGTGGCAGGGGGACTATTTGTCAACTTGTAATTCTTCTAGGAAAATCTAGTACTTGTGAGGTGGGGTGGCTCAGATGAATACAGCACACGAAGTTGGTTCTGTTTGTGTTTGAAGAACCCGGGGTAACAGAACTGCCTGTTCTAGCTGCTGTTCCTGTGTCATTTGAGAAATGGAGCTGGAGAGCCTGCTGGCCGAGCTGGTCCTGCCAAACGGGCTGGTATGTTGGAGCTGCTGGAGTCAGAGTTCACGGAGAGCAGACAGCTGGCTTGGACTTGTGCTCTAGAGCTAAAATGGCTTTGAGGTATGTTCAGTGAAAGCGGAGGAGGAAAAAAAATAGTTCATCTGTGACAACCCAAACCAGAAAATAAGTATTTCTGGCTTCCGCTACCGAGTCGCTCCTTTTAGTTCCAAGGGTTTGATAATTTCAGCAGGCTGGAAGGAAGCGAGGTGCTCTGCTGCTTTGAAGTACTTAATTAAGATGAGGTTGTGAATCATAAATGAGAAATTAGCCTTCTGCTGAGCACATGGCCGAAACACTCATGTTGCCATCATCTTTTTTGCTTATACAAAGGTATTCAGTATGCGCAGGGCACTCCAAACTCTCCTGTAGGGTTCAGATACACCAGTAACACCTACACAGGGGGAGTTTTAGAGGAGCTGTTTGTTGCACAGCTCATGGGCATGAGTTGTTTCTGCACCTTAACTCATTCAGTACCTTTCTCCTGTTAAAATTTGATGGTTGCCTCATAAATCTAACAAAGATTTTAACTTTCAGGAAGTACTTTATTCATTTAACTCCGCAAATGAGTGATTTCTGAGTTTGTCAGATCTCCCAAGCTTTACCTAGCTCAGTGAGAGTTCTAATATTTTCTGCTTTGTTTTTCTTAAATATTTAAAAAAACATGTCTTGGTATTCAGCAGAGATAACGAGTGGCAGGAGATACTACACATTTTTGAAGGAGGAAGAGCTGGTGATTTATCACAGTGGCCTTCTCATCCGTTCGCTCTTTTCCTGGGAAGAATTCTGTAGTCCTTAAGAGCAGAGCTGCATGGAGATAAACAGTTTGACTGGTGAAGGTAAATGGCCAGGCAACACAAGGATTTTATCAGCACGTGTTGTCCCACTAGATTGTTACTAATCAGCAGTAAATTCCTGACTGATTGGATTTTAGTTGACACGCGACTCGGCGCGAGGGAAAATGTAGAATACTTCTTGGGCTGTGAGGACCAGAACTTGGCGTTATTGAGAGAATCTCCAGTGCTTTTAAATTGTTTCTATCCAAAAGAGAATAATACTGAATAAAAGAATGTAACAATTCTTTTTTGTGGGCTTAGTGTTTCTTCTCCTGTGGTGGAGAGCCAGCTAGCTGGTTGTGCTCAGCAATCACCCAGCTTGTTGAAGCGTGACTGCAGAGGAGATACTTTGCTGACTTGTGGAAGGATGGGAATGCCAATTAAGAATTCACTGTCTGGATATTCAGCTGCTGAAGGATAGTTCCCTTCATCCCCCCCTATTTTTTTTTGTTTGGTTTTTTTTAAGGAGAAAAATAGTTTATTCTAGGGATGGTTCTGTTCTTCGTGCAGCCTTTAGGTGATTCCCCCCACCCCATTTTCCCATAAAGAGATTTGCTTCAGTGCTGGATATTCAGTGCAATAACAGATCTGAGCTTCCTGTTCATAGACCTGACCTTCCCCACCCTTTGTCAACTCGGTGCTGACAAGGGAGGACACTAAAGGAGGAAATTCAAAATCTTTTAACTTGGATGAGAACAAAGTCTTACTTTGAGTTGAACTAAACCACTGGAAGAAAGATAAATGAAGCGTACTTGCTTATTAGATATTCAAATGCTGGTTATTTGGTTGTTACTTAATAGTATTCCTGCTGGTTGTGCCTCACAAGGGTTCCCTGGCTTCCTGTGGCCACCTTTCTTTAACCCAGTCTCAATTTCCTGCAGCGTGCAGAACAGAATCTTGAACGAGGGACAGCTTTTCAAGTTACTTCTCCAACACTCTTACCATGCTGAAATAGGAGCGAGGTGACATGGTAACAGCCTCCAAGGTGATCCTGGTGTACAGGCAGATGGGACTTAGGGAGCTGTGCTGAGACAGTAGGAGTCTCAAGATTCTAGTGGGTTCCCTCTGGTGACGGAGTGCTCTGCTGTGGTGTGGGCAGCGAAGCTTAAAATGGACAGTGTGGACAATGAGCTGGGTGGATGGGGAAGAGACAGAAAATAACAGAAGCCTTGGGGTAGAAATCCTATTTTCCATTTACTGGTTGTAATATCAGAGCTCGAGTTTGAGGAATGACATCAGTGAGGCAGGGAGAATGCGTCGCTGCTCATTTCTTTCTTTGCCATCTGTATTTCCATCAATGTAAACGCCCCATATAGATCTGTAGCATTGCTAGGCCATTGAAACTAAACAGTGTGAAACTGGGGTACCCTGGGCTGCTGGAATCTCTTACTGGAGCGTGCAGGAGGAAAATACAGTGAGTTTGTCACCAGTAGAAATAGTTCTGATGTCAATTAAGATCTTCATTTAAGATCTCACCTCTGAGGCTTTCTTTTCTTAGCAACAGCATCTTTTCAGCCTTGACCAATGGCTGGCTTTATGGTTTAGGAAGGAAGCGAAAAGAGGAGCAAATAAGTAAAGACTGACTTGGCCTGATTCTGAGCATTTCCTAAAGGCTCACCTACTGAAGTGTACCTTAGTCTGTTGGTAAAGAACCACCCGCCCCTGCCTTCACTTGTTCTCATTCTCCTTTTTCCATGACCAAGGCTGGTGCCCCTTCATCTTCTGAAGTGGAAAGGGCAAAGTCTTTCAGTCGAAGAGATGTTACAGAGCTAAGGTGCCTGCAAGCCCTGGAATTTGCAGTTAAAAGGCAAATTGCAAAGCACAGGCAGTAAACGAATGTCGTGCTTCGCACGGATAGCACGGGCTTGGGTTTTAAAAGCTGTTGGATTGCTCACAGATACGTTCTGGGCGAATCAAGTCAGTAAATACCAAGCTGGCAGTCACTGGGGGGGGAGGAAATACTTTACAAAACTTGATGCTTTATTCCATTCCCTTATTTTCTTAATCTTTCAGTGTCCTAAACAAGGGAATGCCGGTTGGAGCTTTGATGTATATCCCCAGAGAACTGATGCAAGGTTTGATTTTTGGATGCAAGTCTCTCATTCTCCTGCAGGCTTTGTCCAGACGTTACTTTTAAAAGCAGCTGACTTTGTTTTTTCGGGTGTTATCTTCTCAAGAATAAATACATCTTGAAGCGAAGTGACTCGGGAGTCATAAATCTGCTACAGAAAGCTTGTAAAAAGCTGTTTTGAGTTTCACGCGAGCCGTCTTCTCGTTAGAACTACTGTGTCTGGGATTTGAAGGGCATACAGATTTCCTAAGGGAGCCCGGTCGGAGTGGGATGTCCCCGCTGAAAGCATTGCACAACTTTCCCCGCGAAGGGGTTCGTTGGTCGGCGTGTTTGACAGCGCGTCACGTGCGAGTCTCCAGGCCGGCCACGCTGGCTTTAGATTGCGGCAGAGATTTAGCAACGCAGAGAGAGCTGATAGGCTTCCATCCGAAACGGTGCTAACCCAAGGGGTTGCTGCTGCTCGCTGAGAATAAGGTGAAGAATAAGCCAAATTTCTGGTAAGGCAGCAGAAATCCGCTGAACTAAAGTGATATCTGGAGCCTTGCTGTTACCCGGGGGCAGCGACTCATTTGTGCCTTAACGCGACCAACTTCCAAACCGGTTCTGCTGCGTCAGAGTTCGGGCCGAAGGGGGTTGGAGGAGCTATTCTATAACTTGCAAGTCTGCAATAATGGGGCCGTCCTGTCCCGTGGACTTTTTTGCCTCTCACAGGCTGAGGTTGTCAGCGCACTTTAATTTCCAGGCTAGCGGCTGAACCAAAGTACCCTTGGAGACCATCACGCAGTGCTGCCGTGCCGCCGAGAAGCGCTCGTGTAAACTGTGGGCAGTCTTCACTTGACAGCTGTGCTGACAAACCAAAAAAAGATGCTTTTTTGCACTAGGCAGATGTCTAAGTGTTGGAAATTTTCCAGCGAGAAGCGGGGCGGGGGGAAAAGCTTTATTCTTCCAGTATTTTCATGTCACATGAAGTACAGTTTAAATGAAAGGAATGTTTCCTGACGGGGAGTGTTATGGCAGAGCTTTTTAGCATGCGGAGGATTAGCTTGCTAATCACCTCTCCCAGTACCTAGATTCTACCAGTTGTACAGGAAAATTCTTGTTGTTGTGAGGAGTGAAGCGCAGTGATTAAGGAAACTGGTTAGCATTTTAACTTCATTTGATACGTATTTGTGTGGCACAGCTAGTGCCAGAATGTCTCCTGTCTGAATGTGGTTTTTGTTGCTTATCAGATATAGACATGGTATTCATCTAATAGCATTTTTTTGACACACATTGTCAAGGAACTCGTATAAATAAAAATCAATATGAGGAGAATGTATTTTTAAAACTATGCATATTAAAAGACAGTTCTTTAGAGCAGAAATTATACCTGGTACTACTCACCGTGGAGTCTTGCCTTGGAGATTTTAGTTGTCAACATCAGAAATCCAGTAAAGGCTGAAATTTTAAATTCTTTACTTGACATAAAAGTATCAAGTTGTTTTTACAAACCCTATTCCTTTTGGGGGGAAACAAATATCTCTTTCCTTTTTTTTTTTGCCCATATACAGTGTTTCATAACATCATTCGTCTTCTATAGCTTTATATTCTTCATAACCCCTTCACTCTGTTATAATTCACTTGGGTTATTTGTACTTCTTGAAATACGTTCGTGCTTTGAGAACAATCTTTTTTTGACCCCCACCCCTTGTTAGGCACCTCAGCTTACCTGAAGCTTTGTTAAGCAAGCTCCTTTTCTCCCCCCACAGCCCTACATTTAAGAACAAAGACAAAAATGTGATGCAGGTTAAAAATGCCTGCATTTTGTGCTGTATTTCACGACGCTGGATGAAGGGTTTGCCTTCTCCTTTTTTAGGTACTCTTCTCCTCGCCAAGATGGAAAGCTCAGATTCTAGTGATAAAGGAAATCTCGATCAATCGGAAGCCCAACGTCAGAGCCAGCTAGATCGGTTAGATCGAGAAGAAGCTTTCTATCAGTTTGTGAACAACCTGAGCGAAGAGGACTACAGGCTTATGAGAGATAACAATTTGCTAGGAACACCAGGTAGGTACCGCTTGCGTACGCACACCTTGCTAGGGTTGCTCGTAGGCGATCTGTGTCGGTTTTCCCGTCCTCCTGAAACCTTTTCACCCGGTTAGTTTGGGTTCTGCCGTTGTGCTCCACGGTAAGAAGTAGCTTCTCGCTAATTTGAGCGGTCCCCCGAGTAGCAGAGAGGCAGGTGGGATGAGGTGGATTCACCAGGTACAAAATCTAGTTGTTTACACAACAGAGGCCACCCAGTTCCAGTTACGGACCCTTAGACTTCTCTGATGGAGAAGTAATCTCCCGCAAGCATCTGTGTGAAAATGCTGTGCTGGCGAGGTTGAGTCTGTAACGAGGATAAGTGGTTTGGTGTGAGATTCTGCCTGGCCATTTTACTGCCAATTTTCAACTGACTTATTCCTTTAAATTGACTCTCTATAGGACAATGCCTAATTCAAAGAAATTCTAATTTAAAATGTGACCTCAACTAACTTAAACTTTTTTTTCATGCTTGTGAAGGTGTTACCTTAATTGTTTTCCTCTGGACAGCCATTGAATCAGTGTAGGATGACAAAAATTGCTGATAAATTGCAGAGGTTACAGAATCAGAAAGCACATCTGTCTTGATGAGGTGGAAACCGTTGGATCCTTCAGCAGAGCTTAGCTGGGACAAGGATGCTGAAGCATCTGAACTTCTCCTTAGCAACCTGTTTGGTGGTCTCATGATGGCAGGATTTAATGAGCAAAGAAGACAAGCAGTGGCTTGTACCTTCTTTAGAAGCTTTTGATAATGCTTGCCATACATATGATTTGGAAATATTTTTGGAAAATTTTGCTTATTTTCTAAGGTGAAATTACTGAAGAAGAGTTGCTGAGAAGGCTACACCAAGTTAAAGAAGGTCCGCCACAGCAAAACAGTGATGAGAATAGAGGTATATACAGTATTTGTGAAAACCCTTAACTTTAGCACCCTATACGGACCTTAACTTGAGTGCAGGAGTGGAACAAGTTAAGCCTAGGCAGGTGCAAGGTGAGCTTTGTTTTGAAACGAAGTGAACGTTATGTCTGATATCTGCTGCAGAGGTCAGTCTGGGACAGATTTCCCTCCTAACGCAGCTGTTCTTTGCGCCAAGATGGTTTCATTTAGATTTCATTATAATTATTATTAATTTTATTGAAGATTGCCTCCCTGGCTGCTCCCTTCTGGGATGCTTTTTGGCAATCCCTCTTCTTTTTATTCACCATTTTTCCCTTCCAAAGATGCTGCGTTGCTTTTGTCACCCCGCTCCCCCCCTCCTGTAGAGGCTGGCGGAGGACACTTGGAGCTTACCTCTGGGGTCACTCTTAGGGAGATAGATTGGCTGTAAAGCTATTCTTCAAGTGAAGGGTTGGGACAAACTTAATTCTGTGCTTGATAGATCACTTAATTATTTGGAAAGGAAAACACAGAATATTGATGCCTTATGACACCCGAGGTGTGACTTGCCATTTACTTAACGATAAACGTGTGTTACTTTGACTTGTTGGCGATGCGATGGCTGCAGCCTATCTGTACACGTCAGAAAAATGTCCACTCCTGCTCCCTTCCAAGAGCTCTGCTAGATCAGTGACGCTACGTCTGAAACCACAATAGCACTTGGTAGGATTAAGCACTTCTAAGTTGTCACTTGTTAAACTAAGCAATGATATACTTGGAAAAAAGAGCGCTCCAAAATGAGCTCAGTACTCTAATTTTGGTAGTTCCCTGTCTTTTTTCGCAGGTGCAGAGTCCGCAGAAGATGTTTCAAATGGAGATTCTATCATAGACTGGCTTAATTCAGTCCGACAGACTGGAAATACAACACGAAGCGGGCAACGAGGAAACCAGTCTTGGAGAGCGGTGAGCCGGACTAACCCAAATAGCGGTGACTTCAGGTTCAGTTTGGAAATAAACGTCAACCGTAATAATGGGAACACGAATCCAGAAACTGAGAACGAGCCATCCGTAGAGCCTTCCAGTGGGGAGGATTTGGAAACCAGCCAAAGCGACTCGGTGATTCAGACCTTGGAATTTCAATCTGTAAGGCAGCCGGGATCAGAAAGGAGCACTTCGGAGGAGCTGGCAACCGAGGAAGCTTCCCCTCCTAGAGGGCAGAGGAGAGCGAGAAGTAGGAGTCCAGAACAGCGGAGAACGCGGGCTAGGACTGATAGAAGTAGGTCACCTATTAATCCAGTGAGCGAGACTCCTCGCAGGTCTCATCACAATCCATCATCTCAAACGCTTGACCCCTCCTCGGCGAACGAAGCCGAGGGAAGCTCTAGAACTAGGCAGCACGTGACGTTAAGGCAGCAGCACACGGCGGGGACTGAGATGCCGAGTGAGAACGCGGTTCTCTTTTCAACCCCTGAAACGAGACCTGTTCCTCAAGCAGCGGGTTCTTCGGAAACTAACGGCACCGGTGAGTCCGCGCCTCCCGGGCAGAGGCCTCCCACCATAGTCCTCGATCTCCAGGTGAGACGAGTTCGCCCGGGAGAGTATCGGCAGAGGGACAGCATAGCCAACAGAACTCGGTCCAGGTCCCAGACCCCGAACAACACGGTCACTTACGAAAGCGAGCGGGGCGGCTTTAGGCGCACCTTTTCCCGTTCCGAACGGGCCGGAGTGAGAACTTATGTCAGCACCATTAGGATTCCTATCCGTAGGATCTTAAACACAGGCTTGAGCGAGACCACGTCCGTCGCTATTCAGACTATGCTGAGGCAGATCATGACAGGCTTCGGAGAGCTGAGTTACTTCATGTACAGCGATAGCGACGCGGATCCCAACGGCCCGGCTCCGAACCAGAACGCGGACGCTGCCGAACCGCAGAACGGAGGCGGTGGGACTTCAAGCAATGAAAGTACAGACGGTGGCTCGGGGGAGGTGTACGAAGGCGGTAACGAAGGCGGTTCGACCTCCGGCGCCAGGCGGGAAGGGCGGAACACGAGGGGCTCGGTCACGTTTGAAGAAAGCGGTTCTCTACCATTCCTTAGCCTAGCACAGTTTTTCCTCCTGAACGAAGATGACGACGACCAACCGAGAGGACTCACCAAAGAACAGATCGACAACCTAGCGATGAGGAATTTCGGGGAGAGCGACGCTCTGAAAACCTGTAGCGTGTGCATTACCGAGTACACGGAAGGCAACAAGCTCCGTAAACTGCCTTGCTCGCACGAGTATCACGTCCACTGCATCGATCGCTGGTTATCGGAAAATTCCACTTGTCCCATCTGTCGCCGAGCAGTCTTAGCTTCTGGGAACAGAGAGAGCGTTGTCTAAAGGAGTGATGGCCAAGCAGCTAGTGCGATAGTGATGGGTAAAGAGGTCACTTCCTTTATGGCCACTTTTTGAGTGGTACCTCAGTGTATAGTAAATGACTCGGAGTGAATCTTCCCCCTGGTGAAAGCGTTTGCAAGCTTTGAAAACCAGAAAATTTCTTTAATTAGGGTTCTCGAGATCTAGGCGGTTTGGGTGTGAAATTTCACTCATCCAAAGGCATCTACCCGCTTAAATTTATTTTTCTTTTCTTTGTGAAGAGTATTAAGTTCTTTCCCCCCTGCCTTTCACCCAGCCCCTGCCATCCTGCTCCAGTAAATAATCTGTCGTCGAGATCGTGCTAATGAGGCATCCTTGGAAAAGTCAGGAGTCAGAGGAAATTTTTTTTGCAAGAAATCCAACTCTCTAAAAATAAATAAATCCAAACTTAACTGCGCACTTGAACGTGCTTTTAATTTCCACGCTGGGTTAATATTGGACGTGTCTGTGTAAATAACACTAATGTCAGCCCTTTCCCCATCACTATGGCACGCTGTAGGATGAGCTGTTAGCTTCCTTGGGATATTTATCTTGTTGTGGAAATATAAGAATTGCCTATGCTTGTTTAAATAAAAAAACAACAAACAAACCGACAACGACAAAAACAAAAAGAACGACAGCAAAAAAAAATCCGTTTTAAAATTGTAAAGCTTTTTTTTTGTAGAAGCTCAGTCCTTTTCCAATGCACTGTTGTACTAACGCATTAAGAATTAAAACCTGTACCATGCTTAGAAATCAAGAACGCTTTTCATACAGCCCCCACCACACGGAGAGCAAACGAAATCGGAGAGAGCTGCTTTTGTGAGTGTGTACCTGTCAAGAGCAGTGCATATCTGTACTATTTATGTGAACAGCTACTGTAATATAAACCCAGTGGAATTAGACATCTTAATTGCATTAAAAAAAACAACAAAAAAGGAACTTCAATGTTATAATTGCAGTGTTTTGGCTCAGCAATGCCACAAAAACAAAGAAAAAAAAAAGATAAAAATTAGAAAGTGTTCTAATGGCTGGTTATTTCTTGGTATGGTTCCTAATATCCAGTAACACAAACCAGTATGTACCAGTTCACTCGCTGAGGTTGTGCCCAATTTTTCTATTGATTTTTACTTTCAGTTTTGGAGGCAGCTCTGTGTAACTGTTGAGCAGACAAGGACTGGCAGGGTTTTTCTTCCCCACCAGCTTCAACTGTGTGCGTGTAACCTCGGCATCTGTTGAGATCATGCTGACACATCCAGCAGTGGTAGCCTAGGACTCAAGTGCCACAGAAAAAGGACTTCAGTAGGAACTGGAAAAGAGATTATTAGGTTAAATTTGAAAATTCAAATTGATGATGGGAGTACATTTAAGTGCAGAGCTAATTTGAAGAATAACATGGAAAAAAAGCACCATACCACCCACCAACCTTTATATACTCCTAGGGGGCAGGCTGTAAAGGAGGGGAATTTATTAAAATGGAGAATTGCAGAATTTACCTTGAGTCTCATCAGTGTCAGGGGAAAACATCCTTTGCTCTCCACGACCCACTCTTTGTTTCATGCTCTGATGATTATTTTTTTTTTCTAGCTTCCATCTGCAGCAGGGAAGACAATATTTATTTCCACTCCAGGCCGGCAGTGCCGAAGGGATATGAGCTGCTCTTGCTGGCCGTAGGGAAACGTTGCTTGTTCCTTATGACAAAACCAAAGCCTGCCCATCTCTTTGTTTTGTGTTCCCTAATTCAGCCACGTTTTTGGTGTTGGCTAGTGGTGGGTGCATGAACTATAGCCTCTGCTCAAAGCCATTGTAACACCTCATCAGCTCGTTAAGGATTCCACAGTGTCCCCGTATTCCAGGGTTGGGTTTTTTACCGCGTGTGCATTTTGTGGTGGCTGGTTCCGTGGGCAGCCCTGAGGGGCTCTGGAGCTTGCTTTCCTCCTGGGGGGGGACATGCCCTCCTGGCACAGGGGGGTACATTGTGCTTTTGATGCTCACCTTTTTGAATGTCGCCCTCTGACATCAGTGTCAAATTGGAAGTGTGAGATTTTTTTTTTTTTTTTCCTTTTTTTCAGGTGCTGGATTCTTTATGCCAAAATTTCCTTAACAAAATAACACTTCTGAGTTTCTTCCAGTAGCATTTGCATAGAATACTATCAGGTGCCATTTCCAGTAGCTTTGCAGACTTACTGGAGTGTAGAATTAGATAAAAAAACCATCAAACCCAAAACCTCTCTACCCAAATACCATGTTTTGATGAGATATCTGAGGTATAAGGCTGAGGGCAAGAAAGAAAGGAGCCTGCTTGTGCTCCTTGGTGTGAGGTGTGGCTGTGATACGTGTCCTTCAGCAGCTCTTGCTTCCTGCTCTGAGTTTCCAGGGACTCTTCACACCAGTAGAATCAACTTCACAGTTCTGTTCTAGCGTACTAGTGGCATGCCTTAACACTTGCTGTAAGGAACCAAATGTGGGAGGTTTCCCAGACAGCACCAAGAACAAATATTTTAACCTCAGTTCGGGAGCCCTGGGCTGTTCTGGGTGGTTTAGATCCCTTCCCCACGGCCGAGCGTGCCGAAGGGCCGAGGAGTTGGGAGAACTGAAATTGCTGAGGCAGCAGAGCCCTCTTGATGTCGCTGAGTCATCTGTCAGCTGCCCTGGTGCTTCCATTTCTGTTCTTCTGGAGTTAGAAAAAGCTGATATTAACACTTCAGCTGCTAACAAGCTGTGAAAGATGCTCAGAATTTAACGAGGTTCGCCAGGGGCCGAAGCGGCGGCGGATGAGGCATTTTGCTACCGAGCGTTTGTACTTGGCCCTTCCCTCGGTTTGACACTTCCCTGCTGTTCCAGGGGGGCTGTGGCCACAGTCCCTCATCCTCGTAGCAGCGTGCTGGGTTCGGATGGCTCGTTTTGTCCTTTTCCCCAGGCCCCCTGCACATAATTGGTGACACTGGAGAGGCAGAGGCAGGCTCGTTGCAGCAGCTGCCTGGTCCAC
>WTSP01023331.1:12155-23462 GCA_025331215.1 Actenoides lindsayi | reverse complement strand
GACTACAGCCTAACGCCTTAACACTCAGCCATCTTACCTGTGACATTCATTAACCGATGATTATTCTCAACTAACCATAAAGACATTGGCACCTTATACCTAATCTTCGGCGCATGAGCCGGCATAGTCGGCACCGCCCTAAGCCTACTCATCCGCGCCGAACTAGGTCAACCAGGCACACTCTTAGGGGATGACCAAATCTACAACGTAATCGTCACCGCCCATGCCTTCGTCATAATCTTCTTCATAGTCATACCCATCATAATCGGCGGATTTGGAAATTGACTTGTCCCCCTAATAATCGGAGCCCCAGACATGGCATTTCCCCGCATAAACAACATAAGCTTCTGACTCCTTCCACCATCCCTCCTATTACTCCTAGCCTCCTCTACAGTTGAAGCAGGAGCTGGCACAGGCTGAACTGTATACCCCCCACTAGCCGGCAACCTCGCCCACGCTGGACCTTCAGTAGACTTAGCCATCTTTTCACTTCACTTAGCAGGAGTATCCTCCATCCTAGGGGCAATTAACTTTATCACAACTGCTACCAACATAAAACCCCCAGCCCTCTCCCAATACCAAACTCCACTTTTCGTGTGATCCGTACTAATTACCGCCGTACTTCTCCTCCTATCACTACCGGTCCTTGCCGCTGGCATTACAATATTATTAACAGACCGCAACCTAAATACCACTTTCTTCGACCCCGCTGGAGGAGGAGATCCAATCCTATACCAACACTTATTCTGATTCTTCGGCCATCCCGAGGTCTACATCCTAATCCTCCCAGGATTTGGAATTATCTCCCATGTCGTAGCGTACTATGCCGGTAAGAAAGAACCATTTGGTTACATAGGAATAGTATGAGCAATGCTATCTATTGGCTTCCTAGGGTTCATTGTCTGAGCCCACCACATATTTACAGTCGGCATAGATGTCGACACACGAGCATACTTCACATCAGCTACAATAATCATTGCCATTCCTACAGGAATTAAAGTATTCAGCTGACTTGCCACTCTGCACGGAGGCACAATCAAATGAGACCCTCCTATACTATGAGCCCTAGGTTTCATTTTCCTTTTTACAGTAGGCGGCTTAACAGGAATCGTCCTAGCAAATTCTTCCCTAGACATTGCCTTGCATGACACCTACTACGTAGTAGCCCACTTCCACTATGTCCTATCCATAGGAGCAGTATTTGCTATCCTCGCAGGATTTACACACTGATTCCCTCTATTCACAGGCTACACTCTACACCCTACATGAGCAAAAGCCCATTTCGGAGTAATATTTACGGGAGTAAACCTAACCTTCTTCCCACAGCACTTCCTAGGCCTTGCCGGCATACCCCGACGATACTCAGACTACCCAGACGCCTACACCCTATGAAATACCTTATCCTCCATCGGCTCCCTAATCTCCCTAACAGCCGTAATCATGTTAATCTTCATTATCTGAGAAGCCTTTGCCTCCAAACGAAAAGTCCTCCAACCAGAATTAACCACTACTAACATCGAATGAATTCATGGTTGCCCTCCCCCTTACCATACTTTCGAAGAACCAGCCTTTGTCCAAGTACAAGAAAGGAAGGAATCGAACCCTCACCAGCTGGTTTCAAGCCAACCGCATTTAAACCACTTATGCTTCTTTCTTATAGGGTATTAGTAAACCAATTACATAGCCTTGTCAAGACTAAATTACAGGTGAAACTCCTGTATACCCTACATGGCAAACCATTCACAATTCGGTTTTCAAGATGCCTCATCGCCAATCATAGAAGAACTTGTTGAATTTCATGATCACGCTCTAATAGTTGCCCTAGCTATTTGCAGCTTAGTCCTCTACCTCCTTACACTTATACTAATAGAAAAACTATCTTCAAATACAGTAGATGCCCAAGAAGTTGAACTAATCTGAACTATCCTCCCAGCTATCGTCCTAATCCTGCTTGCCCTCCCATCCCTTCAAATCCTATACATGATAGATGAAATTGACGAACCAGACTTAACCCTAAAAGCTATCGGCCACCAATGATACTGAACCTACGAATATACCGACTTCAAAGACCTCTACTTTGACTCATACATAGTTCCTACAACTGAACTCCCACTGGGCTCCTTCCGACTCCTAGAAGTAGACCATCGCGTTGTTATCCCAATAGAATCCCCCATCCGCATTATCATTACCGCAGACGACGTCCTCCACTCCTGGGCCGTACCAAGCTTAGGAGTAAAAACTGACGCAATCCCGGGACGACTTAATCAATCATCCTTCATCACCACACGTCCAGGTATCTTCTACGGCCAATGCTCAGAAATCTGTGGAGCAAACCACAGCTACATACCAATCGTAGTAGAATCTACCCCCCTCACCTACTTCGAAAATTGATCATCAACTTTATCTTCCTAAGACATTAAGAAGCTATGCACTTAGCGCTAGCCTTTTAAGCTAGAGAAAGGGGACTACTAACCCCCTTAATGAGTATGCCTCAACTAAACCCAAATCCATGATTCTTCATCATGCTACTCTCATGATTTACCTTTCTACTGATTATTCAACCAAAAATTACAACGTTCATCTCAACCAATAACCCTAGCAACAAAATTCACACACCCACCAAAACCGCCCCCTGAACCTGACCATGAACATAACCTTTTTTGACCAATTCACAAGCCCATGCCTCCTGGGAATCCCACTAATCTTACTGTCCATACTATTCCCTGCCTTACTTATACCAACGCCCAACAATCGCTGACTAACCAACCGCCTCTCCACATTACAACTCTGACTCATTAATCTAATTACCAAGCAACTAATAATACCCCTAAACAAGACAGGCCACAAATGAGCACTAATCCTAACATCCCTTATACTGTTTCTTCTCATGATTAACCTCCTGGGCCTACTACCCTATACATTCACTCCTACCACCCAGCTATCAATAAATATAGCTCTAGCTTTCCCACTATGATTAGCCACCCTCCTCATAGGCTTACGAAATCAACCCACAATCTCCCTAGGCCACCTTCTACCTGAAGGAACCCCAACCCCGCTAATCCCTGCCCTTATCATAATTGAAACTACCAGTCTACTTATTCGCCCACTAGCCCTAGGTGTACGCCTGACAGCCAACCTTACTGCAGGCCACCTGCTTATTCAACTTATTTCCACCGCCTCAACAGCCCTGCTTCCCATTATACCAGCAGTATCTGTACTAACTACATCCATCCTCCTCCTACTTACAATTCTAGAAGTGGCCGTAGCCATAATCCAAGCCTACGTTTTCGTCCTCCTACTAAGCTTATACTTACAAGAAAATATTTAATGGCCCACCAAGCACATTCTTATCACATAGTAGACCCAAGCCCCTGACCAATTTTTGGGGCAACAGCCGCCCTACTTACTACTTCAGGCTTAATTATATGATTTCATTACAACTCCTTACAACTCTTAACACTAGGCCTAATATCTATAACCCTAGTAATATTCCAATGGTGACGAGATATTGTTCGAGAAAGTACATTCCAAGGCCATCACACCCCCACAGTCCAGAAAGGCCTCCGATACGGAATAATTCTATTCATTACATCAGAAGCATTCTTCTTCCTAGGTTTCTTCTGAGCATTCTTCCACTCCAGCCTAGTACCCACACCAGAACTTGGCGGACAATGACCTCCAACAGGAATTAACCCCCTTAACCCGCTGGAAGTCCCCCTACTAAACACAGCTATCTTACTGGCTTCAGGCGTTACAGTAACATGAGCCCACCACAGCATCACTGAAGCCAATCGCAAACAAGCCATCCAAGCATTAACACTAACAATCCTTCTAGGATTTTACTTTACTGCCCTCCAGGCAATAGAATATTATGAAGCACCATTCTCAATTGCCGATGGCGTATACGGCTCAACCTTTTTCGTAGCAACAGGATTCCATGGACTACACGTCATCATCGGATCCTCCTTTTTACTTGTCTGCCTTCTTCGACTAATTAAGTTCCACTTTACACCAAACCACCACTTTGGCTTTGAAGCAGCAGCCTGATACTGACACTTCGTAGACATTATTTGATTATTCCTCTATATAACTATCTATTGATGAGGTTCTTGCCCTTCTAGTATAATCATTACAATTGACTTCCAATCTCTAAAATCTGGTACAACCCCAGAGATGGGCAATTAACATACTCACATTTATACTTTCTCTATCCCTCATTATCAGTGCTACCCTAACCCTACTAAACTTTTGACTTGCACAAACTAAGCCAGACTCAGAAAAACTCTCACCCTATGAATGTGGCTTCGACCCACTAGGCTCTGCCCGACTCCCATTCTCCATTCGATTTTTCCTCAGTAGCCATTCTATTCCTCCTATTTGATTTAGAAATCGCCCTACTACTCCCACTCCCCTGGGCTATTCAACTTCACTCTCCTACCGTTACCCTCGCCTGAACTCTCACCATCATCTCCCTCTTAACCCTAGGACTTGTCTACGAATGACTTCAAGGGGGATTAGAGTGGGCAGAATAACTAGAAAGTTAGTCTAACCAAGATAGTTGATTTCGGCTCAACAGACCATAGAATTAACCCTATGACTTTCTTTATGACTCTCCTACATCTTAGCTTCTACTCAGCCTTCTCCCTCAGCTGCCTAGGCCTAGCTTTCCACCGAAACCACCTAGTCTCAGCTCTACTATGCTTGGAAAGCATAATACTATCACTATACATAGCTCTCTCCCTTTGGCCAGTAGAAAACCAAACAACTTCATTCTCCATCACC
The DNA here is from genome assembly GCA_025331215.1 of Actenoides lindsayi. Lineage (NCBI taxonomy): Eukaryota > Metazoa > Chordata > Aves > Coraciiformes > Alcedinidae > Actenoides > Actenoides lindsayi. The sequence continues at coordinate 18,680 of WTSP01023331.1, read as the reverse complement.
CCAGTACTTATACTTGCATTTTCAGCATGTGAAGCGGGCACCGGACTAGCCATGCTAGTAGCGTCTACACGAACCCATGGATCTGACCAAATACATAACCTAAATCTCCTGCAATGCTAAAAATCATTATCCCAACTCTCATACTCCTCCCTTTAACCCTCCTCTCACCCCCCAAACTCATATGGTCCAACGCTACCACCCACAGTCTTATAATCGCTACACTTAGCCTCCAATGACTCACACCAACCTATCTCCCATATAAGAACTTAACCCAATGAATAGGTATTGATCAACTCTCATCCCCTCTCCTTACCCTATCCTGCTGACTCCTCCCGCTTATAATCATGGCAAGCCAAAATCACCTCCAACAAGAACCCCTTTCACGAAAACGACTCTTTGTAGCTACTCTAATCATCGCTCAACCCTTTATTATCCTCGCTTTCTCAACCACAGAATTAATATTATTTTATATCTCATTTGAAGCAACCCTAATCCCCACCTTAATCCTAATCACCCGTTGAGGAAACCAACCAGAACGACTAAGCGCCGGCATTTATCTCTTGTTCTACACACTAATTAGCTCCCTTCCCCTACTAGTCACCATCCTTTTCCTCCACTCACAAATTGGTACTCTCCACCTTCCTATATTAAAACTCGACCACCCCGCCCTTGCCCCTTCATGGTCCTACTTATTATCTAACCTAGCCCTCCTAGTAGCTTTTATAGTCAAAGCTCCATTATATGGTCTTCATTTATGATTACCAAAAGCCCATGTAGAAGCCCCAATCGCCGGGTCAATACTACTCGCAGCCTTACTTCTGAAACTAGGCGGATATGGCATTATACGAGTCACCCTCCTAATAACCCCCCCATCCGAACTCCTACTATATCCATTTATTACCCTCGCCCTATGAGGAGCTCTAATAACCAGCTCCATCTGCCTCCGCCAAACAGACCTAAAATCCCTCATTGCCTACTCCTCTGTAAGCCATATAGGCCTTGTAATCGCCGCAAGCATTATCCAAACCCACTGATCCTTTTCAGGCGCAATAATCCTAATAATTTCCCATGGCCTAACCTCCTCCATACTATTCTGCTTAGCCAATACAAACTATGAACGAACACACAGCCGAGTGTTACTACTAGCACGAGGCCTTCAACCCATCCTCCCATTAATAGCAACCTGATGATTGCTGGCAAGCCTCACAAATATAGCACTCCCTCCTACTACCAACCTCATAGCAGAATTAACAATCATAACAACCCTATTCAACTGATCACCCCTCACAATTGTCCTAACCGGTATTGCAAGTTTCCTAACCGCCTCATACACCCTATTCATATTCCTAACAACCCAACGCGGCCCCACCCCCTCCCACATCACATCCACTCAAAACTCCAACACACGAGAACACCTCCTCATAACTCTTCATATTATTCCCCTTCTCCTCTTAATTCTAAAACCAGAACTAATCTCAGGTATCCCCTCATGTAAGTATAGTTTTAACCCAAACATTAGACTGTGATTCTAAAAATAGAAGTTAAACTCTTCTTACTTACCGAGGGGAGGCTAACCAACAAGAACTGCTAATTCTTGCATCTGAGCTTAAAACCTCAGTCCCCTTAACTTTTAAAGGATAATAGTAATCCACTGGCCTTAGGAGCCACTCATCTTGGTGCAACTCCAAGTAAAAGTTAATGGAAACAGCCCTCCTCCTCAGCACCTCCATACTCCTCACCATAACAATTATCATCAGCCCCGTCCTCCTGCCCATATTATCAAAAAATCTCAAAAACACCCCAACTTCCATTACCCATGCTATCAAAACAGCCTTCATCACAAGCCTAGTCCCAACCACACTGTTTCTTCACTCAGGGCTAGAAAATGTTACCTCCTATTGAGAATGAAAACTCACCACAAATTTCAAAATCCCCTTAAGCCTAAAAATTGACCAGTACTCAATAATATTCTTCCCAATTGCCCTCTTCGTGACCTGATCTATTCTACAATTCGCAACCTGATATATAGCATCAGAACCACACATCACAAAATTCTTTTTGTATCTTCTTATATTCCTAGTCGCTATACTCACACTAATCCTCGCCAACAACATATTCCTACTCTTTATCGGCTGAGAAGGGGTAGGAATAATGTCCTTTCTACTAATCGGCTGATGACAAGCCCGCTCTGAAGCCAACACAGCTGCATTACAAGCCATCCTATACAATCGCATTGGTGACATCGGCCTGATTCTAAGCCTAGCATGACTTGCAATTTCCACGAACACCTGAGAACTTCAGCAACCCCTCGCTTCCGCCCAAACTCCAACACTCCCCCTATTAGGCCTTATTCTTGCTGCCACTGGAAAATCTGCCCAATTTGGTCTTCACCCATGACTGCCAGCTGCCATAGAAGGACCAACCCCAGTTTCCGCCCTACTCCACTCCAGCACTATAGTCGTAGCCGGAATCTTCCTGCTAATCCGCACACACCACCTCATAACCAACAACCAAACCGCCCTTTCCCTATGCCTTTGCCTAGGTGCCCTAACAACCCTATTCGCCGCAACATGCGCCATTACACAAAATGACATCAAAAAAATCATCGCCTTCTCCACATCAAGTCAACTAGGACTAATAATAGTCACTGTCGGCTTAAACCTTCCACAACTCGCCTTCCTCCACATTTCCACACACGCTTTCTTTAAGGCTATACTATTCCTATGCTCAGGCTCCATCATCCATAATCTCAACGGCGAACAAGACATCCGAAAAATAGGTAACCTACAAAAATTACTTCCAACAACTACCTCCTGCCTTACTATTGGCAATCTAGCCCTAATAGGAACTCCATTCCTAGCAGGTTTCTACTCAAAAGACCTTATTATCGAAAATCTCAACACCTCTCACCTAAACGCCTGAGCCCTCCTACTCACCCTCCTAGCTACATCATTCACAGCAACCTATACCCTTCGCATAACCCTCCTAGTACAAACAGGATTCACGCGCTCACCCTCAATTATCCCAGTAAATGAAAACAACCCAACCATCATTAACCCTATTACCCGACTTGCACTAGGTAGTATCCTGGCAGGTCTACTAATCACATCCTTTATCCCCCCCACAAAAACCCCCCCAATAACTATACCCTTCCTCATAAAAACTACTGCTATTATTATTACCCTCCTAGGCATTCTCCTAGCCCTAGAATTGTCAAACATAGCCCACACCCTAACAAAACCTAAACAAAACACACTCTTAAACTTCTCTTCCTCGCTCGGCTACTTTAACCTTCTCACACACCGCATTACCCCCACAAACACACTAAACACAGGACAAAAAATCGCCCTACACCTTATCGACCTATTCTGATATAAAAAACTAGGCCCAGAAGGACTTGCAGACACACAACTCCTAGCGTCCAAAACCTCCACCACCATGCACACTGGTCTTATCAAGGCCTACCTAAGCACATTTGCCTTATCCATCTTTATTATTCTTCTATCAACATAACCCCAACCTAATGGCCCCCAACCTACGAAAATCTCACCCACTACTAAAAATAGTCAACAACTCCCTAATTGACCTTCCCACCCCCTCCAACATCTCTGCATGATGAAACTTCGGATCTTTATTGGGCATCTGTTTAATAACCCAAATCCTTACAGGCCTACTCTTAGCTATACACTACACCTCCGATACATCCCTTGCCTTTTCATCCGTAGCCCACACAACCCGAAACGTGCAATACGGTTGACTAATCCGCAACCTCCACGCAAACGGTGCCTCATTCTTTTTCATCTGCATTTACCTACACATTGGACGAGGTCTTTACTATGGCTCCTACCTCTACAAAGAAACTTGAAACACGGGCATTATCCTTCTCCTCACACTTATAGCTACAGCCTTCGTAGGCTATGTTCTCCCCTGAGGACAAATATCCTTCTGAGGTGCAACAGTTATTACCAATCTATTCTCAGCTATCCCATATATCGGCCAAACCATTGTAGAATGAGCTTGAGGTGGGTTCTCAGTTGACAACCCAACACTAACTCGATTTTTCGCCCTACACTTCCTCCTCCCCTTTCTAATTGCAGGATTAACCCTAGTACACCTCACCTTTCTTCACGAAACCGGCTCAAATAACCCCCTAGGTATTTCATCTGCCTGCGACAAAATTCCATTTCACCCCTACTTCTCTCTAAAAGACCTACTAGGATTCACACTCATATACTTACCTCTAATGACCCTAGCCCTATTTACCCCAAATCTACTAGGTGACCCAGAAAACTTTACACCAGCTAACCCCCTCGTAACACCACCCCACATCAAACCAGAATGATACTTCCTATTCGCATACGCCATCCTACGGTCTATCCCCAACAAACTTGGAGGCGTCTTAGCTCTTGCAGCCTCCGTCCTAGTCTTATTCCTAATCCCCCTCCTTCACAAATCTAAGCAACGCGCAATAACCTTCCGCCCACTCTCCCAAATTCTCTTCTGGTCCCTAGTCGCCAATCTCTTAGTCCTAACCTGGGTAGGAAGCCAACCCGTAGAACATCCCTTCATCATTATCGGTCAACTAGCATCCCTTACCTACTTCTCCACCCTACTTATCCTTTTTCCAGCCATCGAAACCCTAGAAAACAAAATACTTAACTTATAAAACTCTAATAGTTTATCTAAAACATCGGTCTTGTAAACCGAAAACTGAAGACTGCCATCTTCTTAGAGTTACTCAGAAAAAGAGGATTCAAACCTCTACCCCCAGCTCCCAAAGCTGGTATTCTCTACTAAACTATTTCCTGTAATCTTCCTAAACCGCCCGAATTGCCCCCCGAGCCAGACCCCGTACCAACTCTAACACTACAAACAGAGTCAATAACAACCCCCACCCCGCCACCAAAAACATCCCCCCTCCTAAAGAATAAAACATTGCAACCCCATTAAAATCCAACCGCTCAAACCCTGCCCCATAACTATCAACAGTAACTACCTCTCCCCCTAACTCCCCAACAAACCCACCCCCAACCACCCCCACACCAAGCGCCAAAACAAGACCAACCATATACCCTATAACCTGTCAATCACCCCATGACTCCGGAAATGGGTCCGCAGCTAGAGATACAGAATAAACAAAAACCACCAACATTCCTCCCAAATACACCATAAACAACACCAAGGCTACAAAAGAAACACCCAAACTCACCAACCACCCACACCCTACAACAGAAGCCAAAACCAAACCAACTACCCCATAATACGGGGACGGATTAGACGCAACAGCTAGCCCCCCCAACACGAAACAAACCCCTAAAAAAAGTACCAAGTAGGCCATCAATTCCTGCTTGGTTTTTACCCAAGGCCTGCGGCTTGAAAAGCCACTGTTATTTCTTAACTACAGGAACAAAATAGGCTCTATGGCGGCCCCCCCTTCCCCCCCATAGAGCCGCTTAGGCGCAACCTATGTACTTCTGTGCATGGGTTTATTTTCCCCATTACTAATGCATTCTACTAGGACATTTTATGTATGCACGATAGACATTATACCCAATTTCTTACCCCCATTAATTTTTCATAACCGGGCATATTAAATATCTCCCCATTCCTACCAATCCCAATCCTATGTCATGATCGTCAAATCTCCTACTATATCCGTACTAAAACCATTAGATCTCTAGGTTATACATAACATTCCCAAAAGATACGGAAGTGCTTGCACATCAACTATGCACCGTCACAGGCCATGAATCGCCTAACAATGCTCGTCAACCCTAACCAACGTACCAGGTTATCTATTAGTCTGACCCATCACGTGAAATCAGCAACGCACCGCATATAATGTCCTACGTTCCTAGCTTCAAGTCCATTCTTCCCCCCTAAACCCTAGCACAACTTGCTCTTTTGCGCCTCTGGTTCCTCGGTCAGGACCATAACTTGGCTTCTCACCCTATCTTGCCCTTCACAGAGCCATTTGGTTGGGTCATATCTCACCATCTCACCCGTGATCGCGGCATCCCCCGTTTTGGCGCTTCTCTTCTTTTTTTCTGCGTAGTCTTCAGGTAGCCCTTCCAGTGCAACGGGTATTCCCAATCTAAGACCTGTACATCACATGGTATTCTAACGGTTTTCTGGCCCTCAGGCGCTGATCAAGTGTCATGGCTGTTTGGATAATCCGGGAACCATTCTCTGACGCTGATGCACTTTGACTGGCATGATGGTATTTCCTCAGGCAGTGAGTAATGTGGCTATTAGATGAATGCTTGTTGGACATGCATTTTACCCTTACTTTTCACACGTCAATTTTTAACAATCTCGGAAACTTTCTGTTTCCGATCAATTTTTCATTTTTTCATTCGTTTGTTCGTTTGTTTGTTCGTTTGTTCGTTTGTTTACTCCTTAATTCTCTGTTAATTTCATTTGTTTGTTTTTTCATTCGTTTGTTCGTTTGTTTGTTCGTTTATTCGTTTGTTTACTCCTTAATTCTCTGTTAATTTCATTTGTTTGTTTTTTCATTTGTTTGTT
>WTSP01023330.1:0-18967 GCA_025331215.1 Actenoides lindsayi | reverse complement strand
ATCCAGCCTGGGCTTAAAAACTTCCAAGGATGGGGCTTCCCCCACCTCTCTGGGCAACCTGTTCCAGTGTCTCACCAACCCGTGCCAGTGTCTCACCACCCTCATGGGGAAGAAATTCTTCCTAATATCCTTAGTCCCTTGAAGGAGCCCAAAGAGGTACAGCCGTGCAGACAGGGAAACCCTTGCTCAGCAGACACCTACCACGACGTAGACGGCCTTCTCGCAGGCGGTGCCCACGGGGATCCAGCCGTTGGTAGCTCTCCGCCTGCTGATGCGCTGCTGCTTGGGGTGGGAGTGCCCTCCCGCCGCTTTGCTGTCCGAGGCGTGCAGACAGCCTGTCGTGTTCCGGAGACCGGATTTGGAGCCGCTGGGAGGCTTCGAGCTCTGGGGACATTCTCGGGCCATGGTCTGAGGGTCAGAGTTGGGGGTCTGCAGATGAGGAACGGGTTCTGCAGCCGGTGGCACGCTGGGTACAGGGCATCCTGAGAGCGGGTGGGCGGGCGACGCGGGGTGCCCTGCCACGGGGATTGTGAGGTTCAGCTGGTCCAGAGACTTGCAGCCTTCTAACAGAAGGGAAGAAGAGAGACGTGGATCATTTGAAACACAAGACGAGCGGACAACGAGGACCGTCCCAAACCACCGCCGCTTTGCCCTGAAACCGCCTTTACAGCGGCCAACACTCTGCACCTTGTCATCTCATTCTGCACCGCCGCTGGATTCCAAAAGCAAAGTTATTTCCAAGCCCGCGATGCTGCAACGACAGGGTGCTGCCGACGGCCCTGCCCTACAACGGACCCGCCCGAGACCCCCCGAAGGAAAGCCAGCCGCCGAGACACGCGAGGCTGGCCAGCGTCCAAAGCGGTGCCGGGCTGTCAACGCGTATAACAGAAATAAAAGGTTTATCAGAACGATGGGAAGGATTAAACCACGCTAGAGCAGGAGCCAGCTTCTCTCCGAAAGCCAAACTCTGCTAATCAGGGGAAACGGAGGAGATTCTCCAAACTCACTCCCGGACTACCACGCGAGGCGGGACAGAAGCCGTGGGATGCCGCGGGCAGCTGCCTTCAGCAACAGCACCGTCCCGAAGCGGCCGCGTTCACCGCAGCAGGTCAGCGAGCCGGCTGACGCTGCCTCTTGGAAGCATCCCAACACCACCTCACGCTGCTCCAGGAGGCACAAAACGAGCCCTCGACCCAGGGCGACGTGTCCAACAGAAGAGCGAGTCAGGGTTGAATTACCGACCGTCAGCGGGAAGAAGGATCCCAGAGCGGCACGCTACGCACCCCTGGCTCCCTAAATCGGAGAGCGTGCTTTTTGGGGTGACGGAAAAGGGCGGCTTCGGGCAACCTCCAGGAGATGCCTCCAGCCTGGAGCACGTCCTGGCAGGTCGGTGGGACTGCGCTACTGCAGAGCTGCTAAAAAACCTGGAAATTAAAACCCAGCTGAAGTCACAGAGCTCCAGCTGAATAAGTGCCGAGATCCCCTCGCAGGAACAGGGAATTATTGCCTCCTGTCTCCCCCCTGACCCCCCCGAGAGGGCTGTGACAAAGCCACCACAGAACTGCGAGCGTGAGGGCTGCCACGGACCCTCCTGGGCTCTGCTGGCCCCGAGCAGCAAACGCCACAGCAGCTCCCTCAGCGAGCCGAGACGTCGGGGTGCGAGTTCAGGTGCCCTGCCTGGCCTTGGCAGGCCCAGGACCCGCAGAGCGGTGAGTCACCTCTGGAGTCACTTTGCTTACAAAAGCAGTTTCCCAGCTTGAGCTAAAGCAGGATGACGCTCACAAAGTATCTACTCAGCTGCAGGAGAGCAGCAGAGAGCTGGCCTTGCTGGCATTCCTGGCACTCCTTCCTTGGTTGCAGACACTTCCAGCCCCAGCGGGTCTCGTCCCCACCACGCTGCTTTCAAACTGCAGGCTGCAAACCACCAGTGGGATGGGAAAGCAGAGCCCCTGCCCTGCAGGCAGCACACCCCGACTGCCCAGCATCCCAGCCCGGTCCCTGCGCTTGCACCGGACAGACACCAACACTCCCACGGGGACATCTCAAACACACCAGGTAAGAGAGATGTTACACAAGGCACACGACACATCAAGCTGGATGCCCTCAGACCAGTGCTCTCAGATGGGAGCCTGTTGCTTCCAGTCAAAGTCCTCCTTTAATTCACCAAATTAACCCGGTGCAGTGATTTCAGGGGCACACACATCTCTAAAAATCAGCTCCTAAGCGTTAGTACTCTGGGAGACCTCCACACACACTGCGGTCTGCAAAACCAAGTCTGAATCGCTCCGATGTCGCAGGCTTTTAAATCAAAGCTGCTCACAGGAAGGAAACCACACCAAGGAAGATCTCAGCGGCGGGGTGACACCCCTCCAGTAACTAGGTGCCCCTGGAACCAGCAGTGCCCCTGCCCGCAGTGCGAGAAGGCGGTGAGCTGGCAGGGAGGGCTGCACCCCGAGGAAGGCCCCGCTCGCACCACCCGCATCCTGCCGCACAGCCCCGGGCAGCGAGGATGCTGCTGGCACCCCGGGTGCTCCGTCGAGGGCCGTCGGGCAGGGACACGTCGCTGAGCTGCCTCCCTCCCAAACGTTCCCCTTGGAAGAGCTGCGGAGCCCCCGGCGAGGGCTGGCCGGCTGCTGCCGCGGGGAGCGGCACCGTCACACGCGGGGTATTTCGGGAGAGGGGAAACGACACTTTGACCAAACGCTCCCGAGCTTCGGCGGCTTCCCGCAGCGGAAGGGGACAAAGCCTGGCTCGACCCAAAACTTGATCCACCTACCTGGAAATCCGTTTTTGGCAGCTAAGTCGTGCCTTCTTTGACTCCAGCACGTGCCTGACAGAAAGAGCGATGTTTGCACTCAAAGAGCTGCAGCAGCAGCCTCTGCAGACCGCAGCGCTCCATGGCTTTTATACAAAGTACTGGTGTCTGATAACCCCGCACAACAATCCAGTTCTAAATATTTCAGGAGATATTTTTCAGGAGCAAAGGCACAGCTCCAAGATAAAGCACACGGGAGGACAAAGTCTGAAAAAAAGAGCAGGGCAGAAGCGCGCCGGGCAGGGAACTGCATCGCCTCTCACACCCTCCCCTGCTCTCCTCCTCAGACATGCAGAGCAAAGATGTGACCACTACTAGCCAAAGGGCGTTGCCAGTGCTTGCATCACCACGGTGAATCTCCAGCATCTGTCCAAAGGACAGACCCCAACGGAAGGTGAATCTCCAGCATCTGCCCAAACGACAGACTCCAACGGAATTGCTACCCAGCCCTGCTCTGATCCGTACAACCTGAAAAGGCTGCATCCCCCGCCCAGCCTGCACCAGTAAGAGCCTAACGACCACGACAACGCTGCTTCTCCACACCCCGCTCTGCTCCCCAGGGCCACTTCGGGCCCGAGGATGAGCTTTTGGGAACGGAGCAGCAGCTCGGCCCGATGTGTTGAGAGCCTCCGCTCAGAGCAGCGCAGCAGGACGGCGAGGAGCCCTGCAGAGCGCGTGGGGACGAAAACCCCCCCGGTTTACACAGATCAAAGCGAAGCGGTTTGCTCCGGCGTGACAAGTCACGAGTCACCTTCTCACTGCCCGATTCCTTTCACCGATTCTCTGCTTTCCACACCAACGAGACCCTTCAGTGGGGAAAAAACCCTCGGGGCTAAAAAGGGGGGAAGGGGAGGCTGAACGCGGATCCTCTCCTAGCGGCGTGCGGCACACGGAGAGCCTCTGCACCGCCTCCCGACAACGAGGTACCCTCTCGTACCAGCCCCCTGCTCGTAGGAACCCCGGAGGGGATCTGCTCGCGCTTCGTGCCTTACCTGCTGCGAAAGGCATTTTGTAGGGGTAGCTGTTCCGGCCGGTGTGCACGGCGCTGACCCTGCCCTCCGGCACCTGCACGACCCCGCAGACGCTGTAGCTGTTAATCGCCGTCCCCTCTCCGCAGCAGTAGGGAGAGTTACACCAGTGGAGTGGCTGGAAGTGAGCACCTGACGGCAAGGAACCGGGCGATACCAAGAGCCCCTCGCAGGTAGCGGGTTGCGAAAGCTCGTCCTTGGGGTAAACGGAGCAGTGAGAGTAGCCGCTGTACCCACTTTGGCCATAATAAACGTAAAACCTGTTCAGCGGAGTCAGATCCGAGGATTCACAGAGACATCCACAATCCGTGTGGTTTCCGGGCACCGGCAAGGGAGGGAACTGCTGCACGGGGAAGGAAGGCTGATGAAATTCCTGTTTGGGGGTTGGGGATTTCTCTCCGGGTCTTCCATACTCCGGCTTCATGGAAGCTTGCCCCCCCATAAGCAAAGGCAGTCTGTGGTAGAAACCCTCTGTGCTAGCGTAGGAGCCGGAGAGCGACTCGTAAGGGACGGGCTCTGTCGTCCTGCAGAGCCTGGGGGGGTCCCGCTGCTCTCCCTTCCCCAGCGCGCCGAGAGCGAGTCCCCGCCAGCCGTGCTGACCCTCCACCTTCAAACCACCCAGCTCCTTCTTGGACTTGACGCAATTCTTCCTGCCGGCTTTGGCCCATTTGAGCGTAGATTTTGAACAGTGGTTCTCGGACTTGCCTTCCCCGTCCGATTTACTCCTTGGCTTCAGGGGTTGGTCTTTCTCGTGGGTCAGCTTCAGAAAGGCCACGGCGTTCAGGCTGGCCAGTCTCTTTGGGGTGGGGTGACAGGAGACGGCACCGTCCTCCCTCTTCGTCCCGTCGTCGAAGACCTCATCCAGCGAATGGTCACAGCTGTTGCATTTCTGACTGGGCTCGTGCCGGTTTTTTCCTTTACCTGCTTTCACGGCGGTTTTTTCGGGCGCGGGCCAGGCGTCCCCAGCTTTGCAAGGCAAACTCTTCACGGCACAGTCTCCGCCGGCTTTGGCCGAGTCCCTCCGGAAGCGCCTCCCGGATAACAAGCCCTCGTCCCGTTCGAAAAGCAGGTTGTTCACCGCCTCCGCGTTCAGCGAGGCCAGCCGGCGCTTCCGGGGCTCCGACGGAGCGCTGTCGAGGTCCCGCTCTGTCCCTGGGGAAGCTAGTGTGCGCTTTTCCCCAGAGGAATCACTCTGCCCGGCTGCCGCTGGCTGAACTTGTTCGGAGAACAAAGCGGGTCCCAAACTGTCCATCCAACTGGGTAGGTCCTTTTTTTTACAGCTCTGGGTCTGTTTCGACAGAGACCCAGCCACGTCCTCCAGCCTGGTGAGGAGCACCTTGCAGGTCTTCTTGTTCACCGAGGGGAGCAAACGTCTCCGCAGCGGGTACGTCTTCCGCACCTCGTGCAAATTCTTGGGTTTGTTCATCCCCACAAACCCACTCGGACAGTTCGGAGCCTCGGTGGCGTTTCCATCTCTCCGCTCACCGCGCTCCGCCTCGGTCCCGTCCATCCTCCCGCTGCCTGTTGGCGACGAAGCTCGGCCAGCAGAACCAGCTGGATGCTTCAGAAGGAAAAGTTGTTTCTTCCGGGCATGCGTCATAGGATCAATGTCCAATCCTGAGAACGAACAGAAGAAAACATCTATTAATATCGCCGAGAGGGACCCGTCTCCTCACGAAGCACCAACTGCCAATTAGGAAATATTTGGGGAAGCTTGTTTCTATACACAGCAGAGCCTTTTTGGGTGATGGCCAGTTAAGCCAATTAAGAGACAGGATGCGATGAGAGCGGTTTAATATTAAGCCACAGACTACGACAGTAATTAAAAGCGAGGCGGTGCCGGCGACTGCCACGGCAGCTGGGCAAAGCCGGGCACGGCCAGCAGGCTGCTCCGCCCGCCTCCCCGGCCCCTTCGAACGCCTTACAAATTCTCATCGAAGCTGCTGACACCGGTCGGTCCGGGGCGTGCAGCAGAAACAAACCTCGACGGCTTGCGTGTCGATACAGGCAGAGCGTTTCATTGCTGTTTGCTGAAACAAGCAGACAAAAAACCCAAAAACAACCACCCTGAAAAGTCCACCTACTCCTGTGAAAAGTAAACTTGGTCTATTAAGCAGAGCCCTGCCAACATTAATAAGTTAAATACATGCAAATCCATACGCAGGTTAGAACCTGGCTACTCGCAGCTGCCGTCGCTCCCCGAGGTTGCACCTTGTATGGGTTGTGGACACTAAACAACCAAATCATCGCATCGGGCAGAGAGGTCCTGAAAAGCTGTTTATGGCAGGAAAAAGCATTAGTCATCCACAGCGCTCCTGACTTTTCATCCAGACGCCGTGTCAAGCTGCTGTTTGAAGCCAACAGGAATCAGTGAGGAGATAAGGACCCGCACCCGGAAGAGGAAGGGCCGCTCTGAAGGCAGAGCGGAGCCAAGCAGCACCCTCACCAAGGGGCTGGCAGCCCGGACACCTTCAGCGCCTCTGGACCCCCCCAGCCAGGGAGAGCATCACAGAAGCGGTCTGGCTCCGATCTGCTGCCCGAGGGAACCTTTCCTGTCAGCACCCAAGGCACGGCAGCAGCGGCTGGGGGCTCGCCGAGTCTCGCGGGGACACCGTCCCGGGCTTTCCGCCCTCACCACGACGGGCAGCTTGCTAATAAACCGCCTCTAATTAGCGAGCCAGAGATACGAGAGGAACAGCTCCGTCTGGACTGCCCCTTCAGCCACATCTTGGCTTCCCGAGTCATCCAGCAAACCAAACCCGATTGCCAGCTTCCCCGTCCCGTTTCCAGCAGAAGGGTCTCCGCACTCCTGCGCTGCAGCTGCAGCAAGCGACCCGCAGCAGCCCTGTCTCTGCTGCCTGAGGAATCCAGCTGTTTAGCGGCCCCCAGGAGCACACGCCACAGGTCTAAGGCTCGGGAAGCATACAGGCAGGTGATACCAACCTGCAAACGTTTTTAAAAGCCAGCCTAATTGAGTGATATCGGAACAGACTTAATTAAATCCGTATACGAGCCCTGGAAACAGCAGAAAAGGAAAACTACTGGCATTTAATGGCATTTATCAAGTAGTCGGATTCCCTTTATTGGCACCAGAGTCGTTCTTCACGTCGGCATCGACCTGGGAGCGGTTTGATCCTCCCTGCAATCGGGTACTTGCTGGTGCACCCCTCCCACTGACACCATCGACACCACTCCGCCACTTCTGAGGCTCTTAATTAAAGCTACTACTGCTTTTGCAGTGATTAGAACAAAGCTGGCGAATTACAAGAACTGTTCATTTGGTACGGTTTAATCAAGCTGATAATTAGATTATCTATTTGAAATAAGCCCAATGTGTTTTAATTGACTTGCTTATATATGCATTAACTAAAAGAAACTCGGGAACTGAAAGCCCCTGTGGTTTGCACGTTGCTTTTCTAGATGTCAGACCCTTCCCAACGTGTTTTGGGGTTAAGTGGCCCGTTACACCCTGTCACACACGGGGACACCTCCCTTGGCTCGCGCCCAGACAGGAATTCTCTGGGAGGAACAAACATTTATCTATAGCCCTGCTTTTCTGGTAAGAAAACCCGGTTCTGGAAAAATTCGGAGGATGCTTATCGAGTCAGACAGACCACTTCCTCCAAAACTGGAATTCTTCTTGCACAAGAGGTCAACTGACCACACACCACCTCTGGAGCTCGCAAGAGGATTATAATTTAAAAACAAACCAAAAACAACACAACAATCCATCAGGCAGAGCAGGGTTTGGCAGTGGCAGACCAGGCAGCCCGGGCACCCATGCCCCGGGGAGGGCAATTTTCCCAGGACACGCGGACCAGTGCTTTCCTTGCAACTCTCATCCTGTTTTCCCTTGTCCCTACCGAGAGCCCGAGCCTCTGGCAGAGGTGCTCAGCAGAGAGGTGAAAACCCCACAGCACACAGACGTGGCTTGCCTTGAAAGCCAGCATCAGGCAGCTCTTCTGCCCCTCTGGCTCACCCCCACCCTTCACTTGCCAGGGCTTTGTAGCCCGTTAGCGTTTGAGCACCTTAAGAGCATCAAAACCCGAGTGCTCTACGCGTGACTTTGGTCACACCACACATGCTCCTGCGTTCTGGCGGAGGTGGAAGGAAGGGGATTTTTCCAACAGCAGAGCAGAGAGTCGTTAGCAGCACAGGGACCATCTTCCCCGCTCGACCCCATCAGGAATGAAGATGACAGCAGAGACGGCGAGCCGAGAGCGCGCTGCAGCGGGAAGAGCAGCGAGACTCCGCGCAAAGCCGCTCCGAGTCTCGGTCACACCAGCCCCGTGACACAACAAGTTCTCGGGCACGGCAGGAAATCAATCACAGGCAGCTGGGGGGTTATTTATTACTTTTTAATAAAAAGGTCATGTCTGCAGAGATCTCCTTCTTGGCATCCGGGCGCCAAGCTCTCCCTCCCACACTGGGAGGGCAGCTGCTCTAGCATTCCGGAGCGCTCACCTGCAGATGGAGAACGAAGCATCTGGGAATTTTCAGGAAGACAAATTAAGCCAACCTGGCACATTTTGGCCTTAGAGCCAAGAAAATCCTGCAAGTGCCAGCGAGGAAAACACCATCACCACCCAGCAACACTTCCAGGTGACTGCAAACCCTCTGAAATCCAGCCTTACAGCAGAAACACAGGACAACGTGCAGAAATACAACCAAAGTGACTCAAGCAAACGCAGAACTCAGCGCCACTACCTCAGAAGTTTCCACCACAGATTCCTCGGCTACACACACACAAATAAATAAAATCAGCCAGGACTTCCCGTGAGTTACTGAGCTTGGAAACAGAGAAGTTATTCTTCTGGATCCACACCCCACTAAAAACCTGAAGTCCAAAGTCAGGTGAATTCCATTTGTCTTCAAACCCAGGACTGAATCCCATTTGCTCTGCACTGGCTCAATATTATCCAGTTTTGAGTGGATCAGTTACAAAGTGCGGTTGAAAAGGTTCAGTTTCCACACAGGGAACTTCCCCGGGGATATCAGCAGGATAAAACCACCACTGACACCTGCAGAGTGGTCTGGAGGAGCTGGAGTGTTGTTTATCCTCCCAAGCCCTTTTTCTGACATAATACTCTAGTGGAGGTGGGAACAACCACCTCCAGCATCTGTAATGAACTGTTATGCCAGAGCTGTCCACAGTGGGAATTTATTACAAACCATCACCACCAATGTGTGTGTGGGGGGAGTTACCAACAGTTGGCTTCAGGAGGATCTGGAGCCAACTGCAACGTCTTAGATGTGTTCCTCACCATCTCTTTTAGAGAAACTCTCTCACCCTTCCACAGAGTCAAGGGTGACAAGATGCTGCTCAAAACTAAGCCATCTGACAGCCGAGTGTATCCTGCCTCAAAACCAGGATCATGCTGAGTTTACTTAGAGCAACTACTGCATTAATTTCAGAGTGTCAGGGCTCTCCAGCCTCTTCCCACCTTTGTATTGCTTCACAAAGGAAAAAAAACAAACCAGGAAAACCAACGGTGCCCACAAGTCTCCAAGAAATCACAAGATAATCCGAAGAACTGAAAGTGAAAATACATAAACCAGAACCACCCATTTACAGCTCGCAGCTGAGGAAAACCGGATTGGTGGTGAGAAGACTCTCAGGAGTAACTCGACCAGGAATGACACGAGTCCAGTGAAGCAGCTTTGCCTGACCTGCCCCATCCAGAGCCCACCGAGCGTTCCAAAGCAGCTGGAATCGTTGCCTCCCTCCTCCAACTGGATTAGTTCTCAAAAAGTCTCTTGACAGCTGTTGAACCCAAACCAGATCTGAATGAAGAAAAACTTTGAAACAAACCCCAACACTGGTCCAATTTTCTGCTAGAATAAAACCGCTACCCAAACAGCAAAATCAGAAGAGAGTTGATGCCTCATTAGCAGGAAAATAAGCAAGTGTGTTAACAGCTGCAGTTGCTGTAATCACGCAGCTGCAGCATCTGTCTCTCCTTCTCCATCACTTGATTGCAAGTGAAATGAGAAGAAACTAGTCTGGGACTACCCATTCAAGCACCATTTCCTTCCCAAAGCTTCGCTACGGAGGTGCGCTCGTTCCAAGGAGACGATGCCAAAAGCACAGAAATTTAAAGCTTTTAAAGCTCCTAATCCATTTGGCACTTCAGCAATGCACAAAGAGTTACGGCAACGCCACTCTTCCTCTCCCTGCACGGCAGCGTTTTGCCAGCGTTCAGCCCCCGTCTACTTGAGGAAGTTATCTCCATTTAAATTGGTGCAGCTTATGCTATGACAACAGCCCTAAAACTGTAAGTACCTGGAGGATTGGTTCCTTTCTCCCTGCTGCTTTTACAGTCGAATAATTCTCGGCGCTATAAGGAACGTGTTGCACGAAGGAAGCATCCCAGGAGCTCTCGGAAATCCGGATGAATCACAGAAGCGCCGGGCATCCCAGGCTGAATTACCCAAAGGCTGTGCCGGTCCCACGAGAGGAAGCATCGTTTCAAACCCAAACATTTAGAAGAACTGTGATTGTTGCAGGCTGAGATTTGTCTTCCCAGGGTCCAGCCCTGATTTTTCTCCGGAGGCACACTGGAAGCTCCATCATCCTCGTGCTCCAGAGAAAGCTGTTTATACAGAGCTCACCAGACTTCAGAAAAGGCTTTTTTTCTCTCTCCTCAACCTCCGGAAACCCGTGTGAATGCTGTGCCGGAGGACGCAGCCCCGGCTCCGTAGCTCCAGAGGCACTCACGAGACGGGACGTGGGGCAGCTCTCTGGGAGTTGGACACGACCGCGCCGCGCTCCCCGCCCCGACACCGGCAATTATAACTCCGTTGCGAAAGCCTCTGCTCCAGCCACATAGCTGGGAGTGTTGCAGAGCGTGCGTGGCCGAGATAAAGGGCAGAGCTCCACCAGCCGCGATTACAACCCCGTGCTTTACAGACAAAAGTGCCGGACCGGTCCGAGAGCCGGGGCGAGCCGAGCGCGGGACGTGCCGGGCGCAGTCACCGACCGCTGCCACCAACGCGAGCCGGAGCTGCCACCAGCCCAGCACAGAGGGTCCCCGGCCCATTCCTCACGAGCTCCTGCCCTGCCCTCCATTATCTACTTCAGGATCTTCCCTGGTGGCACTGCTCTAAAGTGCTTTTCAGGGAAGCCAGAACTGAATTTCTCAGTCTCCACAGCCCCGGCAAGCAGCGTGCACAATGAATAAAAAAAAAAAAAAGGGAAAAAAAGAAGAGAAAAAAGGATTCCCTGCTGCAGTGCTGAAGCCAGACCTCAGCACATGAGAGCCAAATAAACAGGAGCCTTCTCAGCAGCTGAAGAGGGGCAGAGCCCTGGGCGGATGGCTGTCCCCGAATCCCAGGCTCTGATCCTTCTCACCAAAGGGCAGGCTCTGATCTGCCTCCTGCAAAAAGCATGTTCCTTTTCGGAAAGGCCCCAGCTTTCCCTTCCCCACCGCTGATGCTCAGAGGCAGTACGACTGTCACATTTTCAGCGAAGAGCTGCCACCGAGGCTGAGTATTCGGCAAACGCTATCAGTAAAAAAAGCGGCATGGGAAGTAAGATGTGAGCTCAGCAGCTCAAACATCAGTCACCAAAACCAGATCAAGCTTTGTAGCCACAGTCTGTTTACATATTCACAGCAAAATAAACCCAAAGTTTCTGGATGCGGCACCTTCTCCGAACACCTCTTTGTGCGGCCATGACCAACATTTGCAGAAACCACTTCCTATGGCCTATAAGAACTGAAAATTTCCACCCCCAGTAGCTGCCAGGAGCTTTCTGCTTGTGGCCCGACCATCAAGCAGCACGGTTCTGCACATCTGCAGGAGGTTCTGCTCTTTTGCTGCTGGTTTGAGCCTTGCCCAACGGCACTGGGAAACCCGTGCGGGAGTTTAGAGCTCGAGGGGCAAGGGCAGAGCCACGGCTTCCCACTCCTTCTCTGGAGAGGAGCCAGAGCAGGAACCCACGGCCACTCCAGAACGTGGGGCCAGCAGCCACCGGCTTCGGGTGTTATTCTCTAAACTCTGTTTGTGCACCGAGCGGTTCAGGGGCTCTGGGGAAAAATAACTTGCAACCACGTCATTAAAGACAGCGGCAAACGAGCGCACGCAGAAAGCCAACTCCCTCCCCGAGCAGAAACCGCCTCTCTGCCAGGGCAAACACTAATTATTCCCACAGTGCAAAGCCCACCATCAGCTTCCCACCTCCAAACCCAAGCTAAATAAAAAGAGAACCGTGGATAAGCAGAGCTGACCTCGCTGCTGCAACGCGAGCCCAGGTAAGGCAGAGGAAATCCCCGGAATGTGCAAGCGCAGGAGATGAGGATGCGGAGGTGGGGGTGGAAATCAGGCTCGACTCGTCTCAAGGCTGACAGCTTTGAAGGGAAGCACTCACGCTTAAGAGACGCCCTGACACTTGGCCTTTGCTGCATCACTCCCCAGTGAATCAGTCATTCAGGTTTCCTTCTAATGAAGACGGGCAGAGAATGGAGATGAGGCTGGAGGCGGCTGGGGAAGGGTGGGAGGCGTGCAGGCAGGACCTCCCGAGGAACGGGAGGGCTGGAGCTCGCAGGGATCTTGCACTTCTTCAGAAACATCCCAGAGAACGTCAGCAGCGACCACTGCTACACACACAGTACTAGGTACGTTGAATAGCTCACGTTTACAAAGCGTTGCCTATGAGAACTTTAAATAGATTCCGCCCAAAGCTGCTGACGTGCCGGCTATGCCAACAACGCCCTGCGAGATGCCTAGAAGTAGTTTGAAAAAACAAGTCAAAAATATTTGGGGACAGCTTTGACAGCCGTGTTTTTAGAAGGAGCGCAAGCTCTGCCAATCAACTTAATCAAGGTTTAAAAAAAACCAAAACAAAACAACCCAACGTTAAAAAAAAACAACCCAAAACCCAAAAAAACCACCCCCCACCCCAAGCCCCGCTCATCTGATTTTCTATATATGCAAAATGCAAACTGAATTCCTTCACGGCAGAAGGCTGAGTCTGGTAAAGTATCAATCATGTGTCACTTTGCTCAGACAGCTCTGGCACCGCTCCTGGTTACACGGGCAAAACGGAATAACAATTTATTTCCAAGACTTTATTTTGCAGAACAAGGTGCAAGGTTTTTCTATAGTAAATAGGAAAGCTCTGCTATGTATTACAATCACACTCTTCCACAACTGCTTCAGGAACTTCCTCCAAGCTGCTCAGCCTCAATAATTCAAGACGGGCCGGGATTTCATGTAGTACACGTGCAGCTGCAAAACTGTGCTGCCTTGGGGAGTATCGAGGGCAGGTGCATCCTGCCAGCTCCTCTCTGCCTCGGGAAGCTGTCACTGCCACCCTACCTCGGGATCTGGGCTTAGCCTTCTCCTCTCTCCAGCAGACCTCCCTCCACAAAGGTCTCCATTCACCCTCAACTCTTTCGACTGGAAACTGTCAGCACAGCACCCATGAGATCCAAAGACAACATGTTGCTACTCAACAAGTTCAAAAGTCGCTTTAGGGGGGGGGAAAAAACCAACGCCGGAAATTCAGGGAAGGACAAGGCATTCCTTCAACATCACATTCAACTAACCATCTGAAGATCGGACCCAAAATGCAACTTCAGGAACTTTTTTTTACCGTTTAAATAATATTCCTCTTTTCCTCCCCTCAGAGCATCCCTCGTAAGTGACTGACACCACAGTGTCCCAGCTCAACGCTGAGCCCTTGGCACTGCAGCTCCAGGTACCGACTCCATCAGCCATCATCTCCGAGAGGAGTGCAGAAGAGAAGCTGGATTTTAAAGTTTAACAGACTCTCATGTTTATAACCTTGACTTAAGTTTACAAAAGCCTTAAACCCAGGCAGGCAAGAATTAAAAAAAAAAAAAAAAAAAAAGGCTATGTCAAATAACAAGTTCATGTAGTATTTTCGAGGATTCCTGCGTCCTGACTCATCCCCAGCTGAAATACATTGAGCAGAACACTCTTCAGGCTGAAACTGTACTCGGGATGGATTTTCAGTTCCAGAATAAGTGCCTTAGTCAGCATCACCCTTCATTTGGAAATACCTGCTGTTTCTGTGCGGTTTCAAAAGCAGTATCATGTTACTTCAACCTCAGCTTGGTCCCCGCAAAGCAAGTTGTCCACAACGCAGAACACTTTTTTGAGGATTTCAAGTGTCCTCCACTGATTCCTCTTTACAGCCAAAGTGCAGCAGAAAGTCTGTTTTTCTTTTGAAATCTCTTATGTCTTTATTCTCACTTTCCTACCATCACTTGAAGCACCAGCATCCTCCACACAGCATCCTCCCAGGACAGAAGATGACAGGCTGAGCAGTTTCCCATGTGAGAGCTTCAACTCCGATCCAGAATTGAAGCCCAAGAGACTTTACAGAGCTCCTCCGTTCCCGGGGGGACACCGTAACCAAACGCTCTCCCTCCCCGGAGCCTCACAAACCACAGCACGGCACTGAACGCGAAGCGGGGCTCACATCTGAAGCCAACTTTGCTTACAGAATAAAAGTTCAGGTGTGGCTGAAGCTTAAGATACTGGGCAGAACCTTCTACAGGTCTGGAAACTCAGGAGTCCCAAGCAGGGAACAGTAAAGTTATAGGACACCCAGTATCATCCCAGTACATACAATTATCAGGTGTCCACACTGGATTCCTCAAGAAGCCAGTCCACCTGAAAACACCGCTGCAAAGTATTTGAAAATACAGAAATCTATTTTTTTCCCTTCAGGAAACACAGCATCAACCCCCACCGCACAGGGGGGTATGGCCACGCGTCTTCTAGCGGCACAGTTATGACCGAGTTAAACCTGCCAAGCCCAACTGCACTTGCTGTAAAACCTTCCCTCCCTCTTTAATGCAGGAGCACGGTATTTACAGGGGAGTACAAGGTAAGGGGAAAAAATTCCTCTTAAAGTTTCACAACTCAACTGGTTTAATATATTAGCTCAGTCAAAAAAATAAGCAGCACAACTGAACGGTGCTGCAACACCTTCCGACTTCTCAGAGCAGAACGAGGTTCTCCATCCCTAAGGAGACTGGAGTCAGATGGGGAGGGGGAGTTGTTTTTTAAAGATCTGTTTATTAATCGAATCTCCATTAAGGGATGAGCACACAGGCATTCACGCCCTGATAAGGCAGCGAGCAGAAAGGTGGAAGATGGTTCTAGACTTGGGGTGCCAAGGCGGAGCGCGTGGGAAATCCCACGGGGCAGTCGTACGGGAAACGGATGGGATTTTAGCCTGGAACCCAAAGTTATTGATGCCTTCAGCAGCCCAGCCTGAGCCTCCACCAGCCACTAAGTGCTTAAAGTTAATGGCTTGGCAATTACACTTTTCATTACTAAGCAATTAGCACTCCAAGGTTTTAAGTGCCCAGCACGGACTCTTTTCAGCGTTATCAGGGGTGCGGGTTGGGCCAGGGAAGCCCAAGCAGGGAGCGTGGACCGCTGGCCACGTCAAACTCCACGGCTGCCACGTCCAGCCGAGGCAGGAGTCCCCGTGCCCTGCACAAAGTCGGTCTGGATCACCTAAGGGAAGCAGAGCGACTCGATGCCCACGATGCCAGAGGTCCCAAGCAGAGCGAGCAGAGGATCTCTAGCAGACCAGCCGCTGGCACGATGCTGCCGTCAGAAACCCGACGAGAGAAAGCTCTCGAGCGGAACAGTTGGATCTTGTTAGGTCTCCAGACAAGAACTGTTCAGTGGTACTAAAATAACAGAAACCAGGAGCCAAACACGGGCAGTTCAGCGGCTTTCAACAACTGGAAGCCCAATCACCGGAACACCGCTTCCACGAGAGCCCATTTAACTCCCATTAGGAGCCGACCCAGCTCTTTTACCCTTTACCCGTACCATTAGAGGTGTATTTAAATACACACACACTTCCTCGTGCCCTGGGTTTGATCAGTCATAGCAACAAATATCACCTTTAAATGGACCGGACAGCACTCGCAGACCTGCGCTGGGAGTGATTTGTTTTATATCCACTCATTAACTCGCATTTATCTACCTACACATGCGTGACACTATTTGGCCATTCAGAAAGGGAGTGATTAACCACGCTGAGCTTTCAAAGCAATGGGCACGACAAGATGCTTTCCGTAAGGAGAGCCATTTAAACTACATCACACCAAAGCACTACTTAGATTTTTGTTGCATCTTGCGCAGCAGGAAGGGAAAAAAAACAACCCAGACTTCAAAAAAATCAGGACCGAATAAGAACAATGAGTAAGTTACAGACTCGAATCCCCAGAGCTCTGAATGATGTGGGGTTTGGGCTAAGAAGGTGCCTCGTGTCCCACAGGGGCCCTGCGAGGTTATGCCTCCTCGGCTGCAGCTCAGACACCCGTCTCTGCTGCAGGACCTTGCACAGAAAGCACGTCCCGAGAGCGACACGTGAGCAGACCCTGCTCCTGGCCGTTGTCTACAAGGAGAAATATTTGTGAATCATCTACTGAACCTGCCTCATTACTGCCACCAGTATGTCCAGGGCTCTGCTGAGCAAAACCCAAGGCTCTGCTCCTCAGTTATTGTCAAGCTGGTCTCTGGGAGCCGTCAAGGGATAGATGGCCTGAAGGAAACCACCGCAGACTTGAACATGGCCTTTCCCCAGACCTATCGACCCTGGGACAAAACAACAGACACAGCAGGTCCTCAGAGGGCAGGTCTAAGACTATTCCCTATTAGCAAATCAGACAGTATTTTATTTGTAAGCCAAGGTGAACCTTAAGGAAGCAATCTGTGATGCTGAGGGTGGTGAGAGCCTGTGCCAGGCTGCCCAGAGAGGTGGTGGCTGCCCCATCCCTGGCACCATCCCAGGGGAGGTTGGCCGGGGCTCTGAGCACCCTGCTCTAGCTGCAGATGGCCCTGCTCCCTGCAAGGGGGTTGGATGGGATGAGCTTGGAAGGTCCCTTCCCACCCAAATCAGTCACTGGTTCTATGATTCTCTCCTGGAAAAAGTTGGTTACAACAGGGAAAATCTTCAGCCACTCTCCCAGTTGGGCACATTCTCCTTCCCTTCTCCTCACCAGGAACACAGGGAGAACAAAGTGAAACAGGACCATTTCCCTTTTCCTTCCTGAATTCTTTCCCCTGCCCTGTTGTCACCTGAACACGTGGCCTGGCTGTGCTGTCACTGGGAGAGAAACCAGTCTGTCTGCCCTGTGCAGGCAAAGCTCCCAGCTTCTCCTGCCTCCCAGTCCCCTCTGCTGGCAGCACCTTCTCCCCACCCAGAGAGCAGCACTTGCTCTCCCTGCCCGCTGGTCAGAACTGGGTTTCTGGCCTTTGCCCACTGGTACTACCCATGTAAACCCCCACACCAGTTTCAGAAAAGCCAGGGGACTAACTGGTGTGCAGAAAGCACCTGCAGAGCTGGGCAGGGGCCAGAGCTGGCAAACCATCAGATAAATGTGCAAGTGGTGAAACTCGTTAGGAAAAGCCTTGCTGCCTTAGGAAACCCCCACCCTCCACCAGCACGGCCAGCCTGGTGCTGACAACCAGAGTGGGCTCTTTCTGCAGCCACTCTCTCACCCCTGGGCTCTGAAGAGCAAGACAAGCAAGAGTTCAGGCCTTTAGAGATGGTTTCTCCATCGATTCACGCTACGCACACCGTCCGAGCTTTTTCACCTCTTTTCTCCTCCTTCCCTCCCCCATCTGCAGCACTTGGCCACCTTCATCATGGACAAGAGCGAGTCCATCGTGACGGTGGACGATGCCATCCGAAAACTCATCTTGCTCAACTCCAAAGAGAAGATCTGGACGCAGGAGATGCTGCTGCAAGTGAACGACAAGTCCATTCGCTTGCTGGACTGCGAGTCGCAGGTACCCGGGGCTCCCGCAGCTCCCCGCGGGGTGCGGAGCGTGCCAGGCCCCTGCTGCCCACAAAGGCCGTTTCTAAGGAACCCAAACGAGGGCAAATCACTACCAAAAGCCACTTGGGGTGTGCAGGGGCTGGCTGGCTCCGATTCAAAGGGCAGGTAGGCGCGGGGTGGTTTATTTACAGCTCCAGAGCACCGATTCTCCAGGTGAAAGACACCTTGAGCTGTGCTCCGGGCGAGCAGGAAAACCCTTCTGTGGGAGGGATGCAGACTGAGAGGCACACAGACATCTGCATAAAGCATAGGCAGAGAGGGAAGGACAAACACTCGCATTAAAATGCCCCGCAGGGTCACCTGCCTGCCAACGGTGCCCGGTTTGACAGGCGAGGATATGCGCACGGGCACAGAGGGCACCACGTCTGAGGGGAAAGAGCAGCCAGACAGCAGGGCAGGGACGGTGCTGCCCTGATTTTAGCACCAAGAAACTAAAAGTATATCAGCCAAGGTCACCTGAGGAGCTGGTGGGAGGGTAAGCCCCTCGCAGAAAGCATCTTTCCTCCCAGTACTCTGCTGGGATGCACGGCACGCGTACCGGTGCGGGCAGAGCGCAGCGTTGAGGTGACAATGAGCAACAAAGCTCAAGTGACTGGAGTCTCACACGGGGGTCTCATACTCAGGGCTCAGAGAAGAACCAGAGCTCACCTCTGTTGGTCACTCACTCTTCTCCTACTCCACAGCCTCTGTGAGCCTCGAAGAGCCCAGCAGAGCACTGCTGAGAAGTGTGCCGAGAAGCGCGTGCTCTGCCAGGTCCCTCTCCTCAAACTGGGACCCCGGGAGTTCACACGTTGGCCCGTTCCCCGTCAGTTCAGTAGCTCCTGTTGCCTGACCCCTTCCTCCCTCTCTTCCAGGAGGAGCTGGAGGACTTCCCCCTGCCGACAGTCCAGCACTGCCAGACGGTGCTGAACCAGACGCGCTACCCCTCCATCCTCCTCCTGGTGTGCCAGGACTCGGAGCAGCACAAACCTGACATCCACTTCTTCAACTGCGACGAGGTGGAGGTGAGCAGAGCCCCCCTGGCTGGTGTGAGGCAGAGAGCAGGATGCGCTCGTAGCTCTCAGCTGGGCCCTTCTGCCTTTGCCTGCTGACAGAATAGTTTTGGCTGGCAGAGACCTTCAAGATCATCCAGTCCAACCTCACTCCCAGCCCTAGCAAAGCCACTGAACCCTGTCCCTCAGCACAGCATCTGCCCGGCTCTGAAACCCCTCCAGGGCTGGTGACTCCCCCAGCTCCCTGGGCAGCCCATTCCAGTGCCTGACAACCCTTTCTGGAAAGAAATGCTT
>WTSP01023329.1:0-24516 GCA_025331215.1 Actenoides lindsayi | reverse complement strand
ATCAAAGCAAAAAGCAGCGTGCGGATTCCCTTAGCGCCTTTAATGAGACGCAGGATTCGACCTATTCTGGCAAGTCGCACGACTCTGAACAGTGTGGGGGACACAAAGTACTTTTCAATCACGTTAGCTAGAAACATACCTGTGAAACATAAAAATAAAATTAAACGGGTAACATTTTATCACAGATTACATTTTCCACAACAAAGTATGAATAAACAGTAACTTGTGGAACTGGTGGAAATTATAATTTGAGATAAATTTTATCTGTTAACGGCAATTTTAGTTTTTTCCCAGCACTCTTAGGAAAAAAGTAGTATTAAAATTGATATATAATTATTAAGAAAGCTACTACTCTAAAGTATGCTTTTAATTTCCTAAATAATCAGAAATTAAAAGTATTTTGTCTAATCTGCAAAACTTGACAGAGATAAAACATTTATTACGTCTTACTGCATTTCATTCTGAATATAAGAATTTCTTACCTACTATTGAAAGAATAACAACCACAAAATCAAAAATATTCCATCCAATAGTGAAGTAATAATAACGGAGTGAGAACATTTTGAGGACACATTCTCCAGTGAAAAGGACAACAAAAACCAAGTTAATCCAGTATAAAATATTGCGCATCAGTTCACCCTGGTCATCTGTTTCTATCATCATGGTGACCATGTTAAGACAGATAAGAACCATAATGGTGATGTCAAATGCTTGCTTTGTTACAATATCAAACACCAGACCTTGCAATTTGTTCTAAGGGGAGAAAAAAAGAAAAGGTGATAGTATCTTGTACATAATGAACATCCTTTTCCTCCCTCCCATTTCCTTCTTCTTCCCCAAAAATATACAATGAAGAAAAAGACTGAAAAAACTAAGAAAAGCATTTCTACTTCTTCAGATTCTTTGATTCTCTGCTTCCTCAGGCATAACAAATATGAGAGATTTTTCCTGCAGAGAAAAAATACGAATGTTTCAATTCTGAATGAAGGGCTAACTTGAATTAGGCCCAAACCATTTTAGAGTTAAGGGAGAATGTTTTTGATAATTAATGTACTGCTGCAATTTCTTCCGAAATCTAGATGATACACGAATAGCATACATTCTTACCGCTGGTCTAGGTATAGGTTTTTGTGGTTTCTTAGATCCCAGCTTCTTCATTGCATTATAGTATTTTTTTTGTTCTTCTGTCATGAAAATGTCTTGACCTCCAAGGTAAAATAGTAAAAATATAACTGCTTACAACAAAGTTTTTAAATCCATTAATTCGCAGCATTGCAAAACATGTTTTTTTATGAACCACGCATTCATTCTTATACATTGTTACCAAAACCAAAATCTATTACTTTAGTAATCTTTTTAACAATTATCTCACAAGTCCTGATGGAAAAATAAAACAAATCAAGGAACAGGGGAAAATCCCAGAACTTCTATCTATTAGTTTTAAAAATACACACCTGATTAATTCAATTAAATACATAACAAAAAACCTTGTAACAATATACCTTCCATAGATACTTATAAATGTAACATCAGATTCTACACTGTAAATCAATCAACCAAAATTAAAAAAGCTTCAAAGGTAGAAATATTCATTGAGAGCTAATATGCCTTCAGGGAAACCAGATGAAAAAGAAATGACTGACGTTACTTTTCAGGATGTGCATTTTATAATTTGAGTACAGGTATCTCACTTCAGATATTTTTGCCACAATAATACTTCCACAGTGTATATGAGGCTTGATCATCCTCCTGCATTGTACAGAGATCATCAAAAGCATGGTCTTACTCTGGGGTTCCCTGCCTGAATAAGAGGACAGCAGTCTGAGTAAAAGGGTATCTGGACTGGTATGTGTACTACACATATGGAAACAATTGTCAGAAATACAATTTATGTTGACAAGTAACTTCTTGTTTCCTTTCCTGCATTTGTTTTTAAGTACATCCCATGTATGCAGGATGTCAAAGCAGTGGCATTTAGAAACAAGTTTCAGAGTCACAGGTGATTCTGTGACTTTGTCACACTGACTTTAGGAAATGCAGTGTCAATCTTATTGAGAAAGTAATGATGAATCTGGATGAAGATGTGTTTGAGCCTTTCAGCTGTAGCTACATGTAGACAAAGATTTATCAGCCTAAAGAGATCCCGTTTGGCATGCTCTCCTCATAAGCTAAATATTCAAGTAAAATTCCGTTCCTAGAGAGTAAGAAAAACAAGAAATTGATTTGCTGGTTATAGTGGAAATGTGATGTGACTTTGTCAGGAGATTCCACCCAGTGGGAAATGAAGGGGGGTAAAAAACAACAAAAGTTATAAAGAAGCTGTCACTGAACTTGGGACTTCTTCTGCTGCCTCATTGATGCAATGGCTATCAAGAGTAAACAAGTCATCATTGTCTCAGTGTGCTGTCCATAGGGAGAATAGTAGTCTCAAGATGAGATAGACCTTATATGCCTTTGAGGACTGCAATGGTTAGGAATTAGACAGCTAGTGGAACATTTTTTTCCCCATGGAAACTAATGTAATGAAATTAATACGTACACAGAGACCAAAGAAATGCACACAGTTTAACTACACAGGGACAGTATAATGCAACACAGGGTCTTTCCTATTCATATCTCAACATTGCCCCAAATGGAGTGATCTCAGTGATATGAAGGAATAACAAGGACAAGAAAAATACTGCCGAGTAGCCACACATTGCATGATCTGCACATTTGTATAAGCACGGGTGCATCTATAAATTCAAAAGACAGTTGACTAATGTTTACTAATTTGCTAAATGAAAATGAAGAATAGCATGTACATAGAATTTTTCCCAGCCTCATTGTCCTTTGTGATATCTGTTGTATCTGACTTTCTTGGTGACAATTATGACAGCTACTAACACATAAGGGGTGAACAGCACACTGCCAGGAAAAGCCCTGTAGCAGGAACCCTTCTCTGCCTTGAGTCATAGTGACTACAGTAGACAGTGCCTGCCAATTGAATTTAATAGAATTTTTAATCACCTCATTCCTGACTAAGGTCACCTTGTTACATACAGACTGCCAAAATTGCCAATAGCACATGTATAACCTGTCTTCCACCTTTATCTTAAGTACTGGAAGCCCATGATATTTATTCCAAGATCTTAGAGGATGAACATGTCATCAGGTTTGGAAACACAAGCTCATCCTTTCTATTATGTGACAGGTAAGAGACTCAAAGTATCTGAAGAAGCAACATGTGAAGCTCCATACTCCAATCTCAAGTAGAAAGATTTACTGGAATTTTCCACTGCAGTAACTTTAGCAATATCTTTCTTTTGGTACAATGAATTAATTTTGACAAACACTCTAGAAGCACAGATAAATAAATTAAGTACTGCCTTGCTATTACTTAGCTCACTTTTTTAAATTAAAAAAAAAAAAAAAAAAAAAATCCAGTATGATTCTGCTGCAAAGGAGTACAGAAAAATAAGACTATTGTAGACCTTAGAGAGCATTTGTAGTTTAAATAGGAAGTAGAATTTAATTTGCATTTTAATCTATTTATAAATTCTCCTGGACTTCTTGACACAATCCTGTCTTCATTCGAACAATAGAACCCGTTTCCATTCAAAAGAAAAACTATACATTTTCAGACATCAATTTTCTCTCTCTTGCAAGTTCACTACTAACTCATAAGACACTTTCCTAACCTTCTCTAATCTTACAATACAGAGTAGTAGTTTCAGCATTCAGCTTGTCTGTATTAATTTCTTGGTAAGTGAGAAGGCCTTCACAGTACTGCTACATATTATCTGTGTATCAATTTTGATACTTGTAGTTTTGCATATTCTCTTCTTTCTTGTCATCTATTTGCTTCAATTAAGTCACCTGCATTTTCACATAGCTTTCTCACAGCACTGTACAGGTGAGCAAAACCAATACATTGCTTTCTGATATACAACATATCATTGGGCTGTACAGGAATGTGAAGAACACTCAAATACTAAGTGTAAGTTCAAATTGTTTCAAAAGCCTTAAAAAACAGGCTATTATTTAATTATTTTGAATACAATAAAAGGAGATCTTAATAGCAGATTTTTTTTCTATTACTATGAAAAATTAAAGACACTCATATGTATCCTTGTATGCATTTGCTGAATGCTCAAAAACAATGAAGTGTGATATTGAAACATGTGATACTTATCTTCTTTTTCTGTTGGTTGAAGTTATCTATGATGACGCCAATGAATAAGTTTAGGGTAAAAAACGATCCAAAGATGATAAAGGCAACAAAGTAAATATACATGTACAGGTTTTCCTCATACTTGGGCTGTTTCCCTGTCTATGTAACATAGAAAACCAGCATTACATTACAAATAACAGTAAAGACAAATTACAGAATAGCAATGAGGAACAGTTACATCTAGATGGACAGCAATTCCTTGACAAAGGGCGAAAAACAGCTGTTTTGGAGCATACACTACACTTACCTTATCTTTGAACTTCAATATCTATTTAAAACAGGTGTCTGGAATGACACAACAAGACATGGCATTCCTCCCCTTTCTGTCTGCCCTTTCCTCTCTAATGACATTTGATGTTTCATGTAATTCCTACTAAATCTGACAGAAGCGTGCAAATCTCAAACGCAATTCAGTTCATATGGACTTTATGCAAATCAGGAGCTGGATAAAGGAAAAATGCAAAAAAAAACCCCAAACCCCAGCATTAACAGAACAGGCAAAATTCAGCCATTTTATTTTTTGAGATCACCAGAGTCTGCAGTTCTGGATTAGCTATTGTACAAGAAGTCACTTGATTATTCGGGTTATTTTTGGAGACACTGGAAAAAATGTATTTCCTAATCTGTATGATCTCAGTGACATAAATTAATAGGAAACAAATGTAATTATTTTTGTTATTTACAGAAGACTTTTTAATTAGTAATACTTTATGTGGATCTACTGTTATAATGTATCTATAAAAACAATATGCACTTTACTTCACAGTGTATAGACCTACACATAAAGTTTATCAGGGTTTTACATTTTTATTCTTTATATTTTACTTTATTTCAACTGCCATTCATGAAGCGTTACATCAATATTACATTTGTTCTCACTCAGCAAATTTTGTATTGCACTCACTTCTGTGGAATCAACTGCAGCGTACATGATGTCCATCCATCCTTTAAATGTTGCCTACAAACAAAGTTTGATAGAAAATATAATCAAAGCTCCAATTTTGTAAACATTCTAAATAAAACACTGTCTTCTGCAATATATTTGTACCCACAAAAATAAAGAGGAATATTAAGTCTGGTAAGACAAGTGAAGTATTCACAGGAAGTCATTTAATGTGGAATACTTCTCCCTAATACTTAAACACTGAAGAAATTCTAATCTCATTCAAATTCATATAAACTCTATGTGGGATGGGTTGCAATCAGTATCTGAGCATAACAGAAAGACTGCAATTTGTAACAATTTGCACTCAGTTCTGACTTTCTGACTACCAAAAAAGTGGGGGAAGACTCCAAAAATCAGCCACCACAGTTTGGCATTTTTCAGATAAAATGATCACGAGTTTTTGCAAATCGTTCTCTGCAGGGCTGCTCTCAATCCATTCACCTCCCAGTCTGTACTGATACTGGGGACTGCCCTGATGCAGGTGCAGTACCTTACATGTGGCTTTGTTGAACTTTGAGGTTCAAATAGGCCCACTCCTCGAGCCTACCCAGCTCCTTCAGTATGGCATCTCATTCATCTAAGCATATCAACTGCACCGCTGAGCTTGGTGTCATCTGCAAACTGCTCAGGATGTATTCAATCCCACTATCTAAGTCACTGGTGAAGCTATTAAATAGCATTGGTCCCAGTGCAAACACTAGAGAGACACCCCTTGTTACTGCTTTCCACTTTGACATTGAGATGCTGACTGTTAAGTCTTTGGGCACAGCCTTCCATCACACTCACTCCTGTAAGCTATGCTAGTAAGTATAAACAAGGTATGAATTGTATGTTTACTGGAAACATTACACAGCTTCACCACTCTATGCAAGATCGGTTACAACAGCTAAAAGCACTGCTGTCCTCTGCCCACTGGCAATTTATGCAATTGTCTAGTGCTAGTTAGCAGTAGCTACTGTTATTCCTTGGAGCAATCAGATGGTAGCCTGCTAGCATAATACTAGCTATTAAATACTTCCAGTTTGAGATTTTTAAAGACAGAAAAATTACCAAGTGGTTATGAGCACAAATATTTTCCCAGAAGTTGTTCGTCAAGTGAACTCGATTAGGAACATTTAATGTTTCTGTCCTACTGACTCAAATTTACAGATGTTGCTCTAAAAAAGGCTTGTGCTTAGAAATCTAGCACTGTTAAACTCTGTAACTGCTCATTTAGAGTTTAAAAGCTAAAAAAATATCTCCAAAAACCCCACCTGATAATAATGGACAATGACTGCACGGAGACTAGTAAAAATAAGAAAAAGGGAATGAAGAGAAAGAAAAAAGTTAATTAAAATCCTTCTTCTACATCAATAGTTGGCTCTCTTCTTGTTTGAAGATCAGATGAGCCCTAGAATGTATCTATTTGACTACCATGGTAAAAATTTAAGTCAACATGCCTTCACAGATCAAGCAAATAAAAGAAAATTAATCCTAGCTGCATTTTTTCATTTTTACTAGATATTGTAATTTTGTAGCACTTGAAAAAGCACTACAGTTGGGTGCCATGGAAATGTACATCCATCTGGTAGATATAAGATATTCCTTCTCTTCCAAAATGGCCATTGAATGCATCAGATTTTTACCGTAGATATTAATTAGCTTCATAGAACACAATTATAAAATCAAATCTCATAACCATTTACATATATTGTAAAATAACACTAAAAATTACAGAATTAAAAGTTATAACTATAAAACTTAAAGCCAGAAAAGTAATTTATCAAAATATATACACTTACTACTTGAAGCAGAGAAAGATAACCAGCTCCAACATTATCAAAGTTTACTTTTACATTTTGCCACCGAACATCTGGATCAGTGAATGTAAGATTTTCACACTCAGTTGCATTACTGACTTTCTCTGGTGGGATTTGAACACCAGTTGTGGTGTTAACACAGTGATAGAACTTGCCAGCAAACAAATTTACTCCCATGATGCTGAAAATTAGCCAGAATGTAAGACAGACCAGAAGTACATTCATAATGGATGGAATTGCTCCAGTAAGAGCATTCACAACCACCTAGTAAATAAACACAGAAAAAAAAATATCTTTTTAAAAACAATATATAGAGCAGGGTTTTTTTCCAGATATATATATGAAATACGTATTTTCAGATACAGCAAAAGGTTCAATATTAAATATTAAATTATACTGAAGCAAAGCAAAAATAGGAATAACATGTAATACAACCAAATATGCTACTGTTGGCCTTGACAACAGACATGCAGTTCAGTATTCCTCCATGATTTTATAACTAGGCATATTTCTATGGATTTACATGCTATTTCTTTTTTTTCTTACCCTCATGCCTTCAAAGCGTGACAAAGCTCTTAGAGGTCTCAAAGCTCTTAATGTTCGGAGGGATTTAATTGCACTGAGTTCTGAGAAACCAAGGGCATGAGCTACTAAGCTAACCAAGGAGACCTAGGGGAAACAATACAAAACAAAGAAGCTTTTTTATTATTTTTTTTAATAGCCTCAAAAAAAAAATAAATGTAATGCCTCAAAAAGAAAACTTTGATCTGTATATCACAAAAAAAATTCAGAAGTACCCTAAACTTCCAGCAAGAATAAATAAAAGTGAAAATAAAAAATAACTAAAAAAAAAATAGAATATTTTGTGTAAATTTCAGAACAGTTTAAACAAAAAGAAGACTTAATCTCTGGAATTTTCATCACAGAGTGCTAGGTAGAAGAATGCACATCATACCAGTGCAAAATGAAAGGCAATTTGCATAAAAATAATTTGAATAAAAGTTCATCTTCCCTATAACTTCAGCCAAAGCCTGAAATGTACTGAAAACCTAGTGCTATTCTACATGACATTAAAATACTAAACAGTGCTCTACTACAGAAGCATTATTATAGTCATGATAAAATGTGAGGCAACAGCATTTGCTTCTGCTAATTTGCACTTAAAATAATTCACATAATAGCAGATATATGAATAACTACTAATTCATATTGCCTGCAGATGATGACAGGCTTGGAAGTTGTATATATTCAGTGAGATAAGACTCTGACTCAAGCAACTCCTAACTGCACAACAGAGACAAAGAAATATCAGTGTCAATACAGCTACCTAAAAACAATGTACTCAAATGCATAGAACAGTAGACAGAACTTTCCTGGGAAGTGGAGTTATGACAGAGTTAATTATTTAATTGGGAACTATGGCTTGTTGTCTCTCAGACTACTGCAATCCAGATATTTCGAAATTATAATAACAAGCACCAGAGGAAAAACTACGTTTACCTTCACTTGGTAAAGAGCAGTGTTTCTAGTGTTTAAAGTTCAAACCTAAAGTTAAAAATTCTAAGTCCCAGAATGATCAAGAAGCTGGCAGATATGTTTGAGAGTTATCTACTTTAGACTTCTTAAATGGCAATACATTTATTTTATTTTTTTATTATTTTCTTGCATTTTCACAAAAGACAACTCTAATGGACAAATAGAAACACAAGTGTAAGTATCACAAGGCTCTGGAAACATAAGAAGAATCCTAATAGGAAAAGAGACTGAAGCATGGCATTAACACTTTTATGCAAAGAAGAGAAAATCCATCTGGGTGAATGCTGATGGTTTCCCATTAATTATAAAGTTGTTATAGTTCGTCATTTAATATTTGAACTACAATAAAAAAGAAAATATTTATAAGCCTATAGCATCCTAAAGAAAGTGAATATATAAAAAAGAATAAATATATTCAGCCTCACTCAAAGACTGTCTTAACTTTTTTTCCTTTGCCTCCTTAGCATATCTTGCTTTGCAGAATTTAATCTTATGGAAAGGGGAGAACCTCTTATACTTACTAAGTTTCTCAGAGATCAATACATCTGTTCTGAGAATACATGTTGACTTCATACTTTGTGCAAGTATATATTGGGTGTTCACAACAGAAGGAATAGAGAGGATGTGGAAGGAGAAAGCAGAAAATTGCATTTCCCTGAGAAAACATGTTATCTCATGTCACTGAGTTAGCCTATTTGCTCAGAATGGGGCTTCTGAGCACCCACCCCATAACTGATCCTAAAAAGAGAAGCACAGTTATATAAGGAAGATCGATACAAACACCACTTGTGCCTTTCCCTCCAAAAAGTATTTAAAAAAGAGCATGAGCTAAGTTTCTATTCTATGGTAGGGAACAAAATCTCTGTCCTAAATTTCAGATTGCATATGGTTAATGGAGGTTTCCCTTTCCATTTGTTGAATTTCCACTCAAAAGTCTACGCAAAGAGAGAACTGCTTTATAAGAACAACGTGCAACAGTACTTATTTCACTAATTTCTTTGGAGTGCAATTTCAATACTACTTTTTATTGTAATTGTTGAAAAACATTAATTCTGCCACCTAAAAACTGGCTTTTTTTTCCTGTTATAAGAAATCAGAGAGGTAACAAGAGGCAATTTCTGTGACTGGAGACACAGCCAAACAAAACCAAAATAATTTCAGCTTCCAAAAAAGAGTCTTTACAAAGTTATGTTTTAATGAAAAGTGGAAGAGTTGCACTGAAATCAGCCTTGCAGCCTAGTACACACTAAGCACCATAACAAGCAAAATCAGATTGCAAATGAATGATTCCTACCTTTTTATATTGATCAGTAGACAACTGTTTTCTTCAATCCTTCTCTTCACTACGATTGCTGCCCCCTTCCTCCCACCCCTCTTCTTAGGCTGTCTTCTCAATTTCCTGACACCATTCTCCCCTGCAGATCTTTGTCAGTGACTCATTAAGCCCAGGATCAACTGTCCCACAGCAACCCCATGTGTTCACTTAAATTTCCCTTTCCTTTCTGTGCCTGTATTCTCCTTGTTCTCTGTCACCAGATTCAGAAGACTGAAATCCAATCAAGTAATTGTCCTCCCTCATTAGCTGGGACCCAGAGCAGTAAAACAAAGACAGAACGCAAGGAGTCAATACTAGCATAAATACAAAGCCGCATTTAGTTACACACTGAATAATTACAAAGAAATTTAACACACTGGTATGTCATTTTATTTTCATTTAAATCAAATTAATATTCTCCACTGCATATATGTGTATCAGATTGGAGTTACATAAGACCACCTG
The DNA here is from genome assembly GCA_025331215.1 of Actenoides lindsayi. Lineage (NCBI taxonomy): Eukaryota > Metazoa > Chordata > Aves > Coraciiformes > Alcedinidae > Actenoides > Actenoides lindsayi. The sequence continues at coordinate 14,242 of WTSP01023329.1, read as the reverse complement.
TCTAAAGAACAGGAATAGGCTACTCAGAAAGTATAGTACCTACATCAACAATCAGGAAGTCCAGCCAGCACCAAGCATTAGTGAAATAGGTTTGAAAACCATAGGCCACCCATTTTAGCACCATTTCCAGAATAAAGATGTAAGTGAAGATTTTGTCAGCATATTCCAGTACAATTTTTATAGTCTTGCGCCGTTCAATATATATATCCTCAAAAGCCTGTGAAGAATGGGTTACATGTAAGTCATATATTAATAGGTCTTTGCAAACTACAGCTTAATTTAATTCAAAAGAATTGAATTAAAAATAGTAAAGTAAAATCACTTTCAACTTTAGATGTTTTACCTTGACAAGCCAGCATGAGCAGAGATTACAAAACTGCATTCCAAGTTTTAGATTTTATCATTGCCTTATAACGGAATTACTATATAATGATTGAAGTTGCCAAGAAGGTCTTTAGAAATTTCAATAACAGTCAATGCAAAATTATAATATGTCATCCTGAAAAGCCTAGTCAGGCTCAGTCAGAAGGCAGTCTCCTGATTATAATGAATTACACTAACAGAATAGAATACTGAGCTACAATGACCAAATATTATGTTGCTGCTCATCTTTGCAGAATTCCAATTCTGGATGTTGGTTGCAAGGTTTTAGTATCAGGAAGCTGCAGGAGTGGCCACTGTGAGAGAAGGCCAGAGGCTGTCCTGTGCTGGCTCCATAACAGACCCACCACAGGAAGCAGCTGAGCACATCAGTGAAGCTGGTGGTGCTTCTGGGAAAACATATTTGATAAAGGGCAAAACACCACAGGGGAGTATGAGGAATGAAGAAAAAAAAGTGAAACTACCCTGCAAACACCAAGGTCACAGAAGGAAGGGACACCGTGCTTCAGGTAATGGAGCAGAGATAATGACAGTACATACCAAAGCCTATGACAATCAACAACCAAAACAAACCCAATACTTAGTAGCTGTGTGAAGGACTAAATGTCACAATGTATAGCATAAAGCAATTCAAGGATTCCTATGTCACAGTTTAGAAGTACTGAAACTAGAACTAAAGCAAAAAATTCATGCAGAACATGATGAATTCAGTATCTGTACTGCTTCTGAGGACAATTTAAAGTGGAATAGTTGTTCCAGTTATTGCACACAATTTGTTTTGTCTGATTTTTATAACTTCCTAAGATTTTTAGCGTAGTCCTTGTCATAAACACACACACACCACCTTGAATTCATCAAAATGTCATTTGCAGAATGCTATTTGACCACCAAATTTTAATGACTTATTTTATTTGTGCTATCCAAAATACTCAGGAAATTTATTTCTAATCTCTCTTTCAAGCTAAATTTGGTGGTTCTGTGTTTGTTTGGTTAGGTTTTTTTAATGAACACAGGTGTATTTTAACACTATCTTTGATAAAACATTTTTCATAGATAGTGTTTGTATGGGTGCAAGATCTACTTACCAGAGCACCGCTGCTGAGAAGAATCATGAAGACAATGAATGATTCAAACCAGTTGTGTTCTACTATCTTGTAGCAGGTTTTTCGAAGGTTCCACCAGATTCTTCCTTTTGTGCTTTCCATACTGCCTTTACAACATTTAAACTTCCGTGTACAGCCTAATAATAGAAATCATGACAAAGTGTTATACAGTATCACCTCCATTACCTTGAAAAAGCAAAATCGCTCTTAACTGGCTCCCATTTCATGTGCTTCAAATTACTGCATGCTACTTAAAGCATCCTTATCTTATCAACTTAATACTTTGGGTGTAGGAAAACTTCCACATACAGAATTTTTCTACCACACTGATACTACATCAAGCTTAGAATAAGAGAGAGTCATTTAACTGAGCTAATTTTCATTCATGAACACATTTTTAAAAAATATTTTTAATTTATATACATGTTATCAAAGACCATATGAGAATTGTCAGGGAGTAGAAACAAAGACCATAAACACATACCAACTTTCATGTGAACATGTACAGCAGCTTCTTTTAGAAGTACTTTTGTCTCTCAGTTAAAGTTCAAATAAATCACACAGATGTAAACTCAGCAATGACCTCTGCTTCAAGGGCAGACTAAGGATACCACTTTCATGACAAAAACAACAGATTTAACTGGAGATTGTGAGAGCTTTTCCATGTGCTACAGATTTATGGCAGTGATCCACAGAATTCTGCCTCACCTTGGAGAAGTTTATCATGGGGCCTCAAGGCACAGTATTCAATGAACCATATCTGTCTGGCTAATAGTGGTCTCCTTATTTCTTTAAAAATGATTAAACACATAGAAACATAACCAAGTTGAAATTATTTTAATGGGTCCCAAAGGCAGTATTCTGGTTTTCCTGTGAGTGTCATTAAGTTCACAAGTAAGTTACACTATATTTCATCAGGCCAGACACTACTGTGAAGAACATGATTTACCTTACCTTCAACTACTCAAAATGCCTGCATTATGGAAAAATTGATCTTATGCTCAAGAACTAATAGACATCACATAATATGAGGAAGAATTGTAATATAGCGTGAAGTTATTTGAGAACTTGATATGTTCAAAGTAGACCTACATTCCAAAACAATTTTTTTTTAAAGATAAGTGAAATATTTCAAAGGAAAAGAGTCCTAGCCTAGGTCTAAGGTGGATTCATAAAAGTAAATAAAAAAAGCATAGACAGGATGTTTTTTTTTTGAATTACTTTAATCATGACTTAAAAAGTAAGTAAATCTGTAATATTACAAAAATGGGAAATACATTTCTATACAGTAAATCTCAGTAGTAAAGGATACAGCTACACAGAACTAAAATAAATCAAAACTTCCAAGGACATTCAAGTATGCATTAAGACTTCTCTCCTTGAATAAAAACAGAATCTCACTCACTTACTGCATCTCACATTATATTTACACCATGAATAGGGGGACAGGGTGCATAAAGTCAAGATAATAGTGATGATTTTTGAGTCAAACTTTAAAAGATCAGAATCATCCACTGGACTGCTTTCTAGCATTATAAAGGGACCATGGGTAGTACATGATTCTGGTTTAAATTTCTCAGTGGAGCAAACCTGGTGTACCTGGTGTGTTGCAGATTTCACTGCTGAAAACATCATTTCAATCAATAGGCTTACCAGCTGCTAAGAATCAGTTTAGAGAATTGTGCCTAGTACTTATTTAAATATATGAAAAATGATCACATACATATTTCACTTTGCATCACACCAACGGCATCATGGACTTTCAGTACAACTATTGAAAGCAGGCAAAATTACTCATAAGACTTGACAAACTAGGATGTAGGCCTCCTGTAGCAAATAACTTCCTTGAACTGCCAGTGCTTGTTGCAAACCACCAAAATGTAATTGCTAATCCCAAATTTTATTTCCATGCTTTCTGTAAAACATACCTTCTGTAAAGCATGCCTGTAGCTCTGATGCTTTTTCTGGTTCAGTTTCAGCTTTTTCTTCTCCAAAGAGTGCTAAATTAACTGTACTTCCTTCAGATGAGCTGGAAAAATTTAGCTTCTGCAAGTAAAATTTGATAACAGTTATACTTTACTAATATTTATATTTTTAGAATGGTAATTAACTTTAAGCATGCAATACTGTGTACAAGAAATAATAACAATATTTGTCACCAGAAATACACACAAACATCCACATATAGCAGTCAATGCTGTTGAAATGTGCATAAATCATCCACTTTCTACCTAGAGATTGCAAGGCGTATCATGTAATCTTTTACTGAATTTCAGAATTTTTGGTCTACATATAGCACAGTATTATCACTCAAGTTAATTACTACCAAGATTTTCTGATACCTATTCTATTTATTTTGTTTTCTGCTATTGTTTTCTTACTATAATTTCTCTTGCTACATTTTAAAGCAATACCAGGCACGCTGCAAACTTTAAGATTATATATATTTTTAGCTACTTTTATTACAGTAGTCTCTTCAAACTGAAGACAGTAAATCCTGACAGCAAAAAATTTTAAATTGTGAACTGTCAGAGTAAACTGCAGAAGGAAGAAAAGGTAGCAGATTTTTAAGGACTGAATTTAATTCAGTGTCCATTATTTGTAATATAAAAATAAAGGAAATAAATTATCAGCTCTTTTTCACTGTCAGCTTAAACAACAGCGTGACGCATGCTAATTGCTTCTGGCATATATGACAACTTCTAATAAAATTTGATCACCTTTGACCACAGATCATTCTTAGGACCTGGATTGGAAAATGCTCAAGTAAAATCAGGATTAATATGAAACCTCGTTTCAGATGTGAATTTGGACATTACCCTCAACACATTGATAAATGAAATTAAGCCTGCCCTATCTTAACCCACAATTATCACTACCATATGAAGACCTTTCATGTTTTTTTCATATATACTGATAAGTTTCAAAAAGGAAAAAGTATAAATACATTTCAACTGGCATTAGTTTGCATTCTTTCCTGCCAATGCACAGATGTATTACATTGTGCATTCTGAAACTACCCATTACTCTGGTACACATACCTGTACAGTTAACACTCAATTTTTTTTTTATATTGTTTTAATAATTAAAATGAAATTACTCCCATTAATACAAAAAAACCCCCACCAAATTACTAATAAAAGAATAAGCCTTAATTTATTTTTAAATTTGTAATCTGCATGTGTCTTGAAAAAATCCAGATTTTAAAGGAGGATGTGGTGTCCTGTACATTCTGAGTATGAGTACCAAACTAAGTCAAAGTAGTTCTGATCATAGCATTCTCTGACATTTTACAATGTTATTACCAAGAAGTATATAACATCAGTAATGAATTAACATAACTCAATGTCTGTAGGGAATGATGTAAGCACACTTTGTAAAACAGCCTCAGTTGTGTAGAATTGACACGGTTTTCATTAATTTAGCTAGACTTGCATAATTAAGGGACATTTAGAATATAAAAGCAGACAATTCATAGGCATTATCCAATCAAGATATATTTACACTTCACTTGTGAAATGTGAGAGGAGAAAACTACGTTAGGTATGAAATAATTTATTTTTTTTTTTTGCTATGTTTGTGAAAAAAGATAGAGATTATTTAGTATGAAAAAGTAACCCAATGTTCTGCAATGACTTTTATTAAAAATGATTCAGTAATGTTGCCTACTTTGCTGCTAATTTAGAAACTGATTATTTGGAACAGAATTCCCAAATTACTCATATATAATGCAAACACCTCTTTTCATTTTTACTAATTTAATTCTACTGAATGTGAGGATAGCATTATATACCTCCATTATTTTATTAATGATTTCATCATTCCATGACATAGCATATATATTGCAAAATGTTGCAGCAATGGGTAAACTTAAATAATGAATTTAATTATAAATCAAATAACCAATTATTTCTTTTTAAGATTAAGGAAGCTTTGTGTCATATTGCTAATAAAAATAAAAAAACAACATTAAGTACCCTGGGTCATTTGAACTGTAAGCTACTTAGAGTACACCATTTGAGCAGATGACATGTATTCAACTGAAAGAATACAGATTTACATGAATTAACAACATTAAAAGATTAACAACCATAAACGGAAAAGAAACTGAAAAGATTCAACATGTTTAAAACATGAAGTTATGTATCTCATTTAATAGATGGTAGAAAAATTGGAGATTAGAGAATTTTTTTATTTTTAGTTAAGAAAGGCAATTTTCTTGACTGCAGAAATCAAAGTAGTGGCTCAATAAACTATTTTGATATAAAGGACAGGTAACCTAGTTCCCTCTTTCTTCTGAGGACAGTGCAGGATATAATCCTGTGCTTGAAGAGCTACAGATTTAATTAAACATTGGTTCTCTTTTTCATGTGGGCTGCTCATATTTTTCACTAATACGAAGATACTGAACAACAACAACAAAAAACAATCTAGGCAGCAAAAAAGAATATGCATAGCAGAGTTTTGTATTTTAATTGAAAATACAGTTAGTTTTTTTACTGTGTACAGTAAAAGTCACAGAGATCTAACTGATTTTGTGACTCACTCCAGGAACGAGAGTTTTAGGAAAGACAGAAATGTTCATCTTTCACCTTTCAGGGCACTTAGCTGCTGTTCAAAATTTGGCAATCTAAGGTAAGGTTGCCTCATTGCATATATACTAAGCACTTGTTTAAATGGGTCAACTCACGTACTCAAAAGTTTATTAATTGCCTTGATGTTTGCAAATCAATAGGTAAAACATTTTTGTTACAGAAAGTTCCCTCAATATAATACTTTTTTTTTCTTTTTCACTTTTGTCAGTGAAAAGCTATTCGGATTTTGAATACTTTTTTTTTTTTTTTTCCAATACAAATATCTGTTAGACTGCTATAAGGTCAAAATTTGAAGCTCATGATCTTTCTTTTTTCCTGAAGAATCCAAAGTATGATGGCACAAATACCTGCAAGAACAATGTCGCTAGTACAAATAATGCTGCTACTACAAATTGTCCCACTGAAGCAACTTAAGATTGCTTGAAATAATTAGTAAGGAGTCAATCTTTAGTCAGCATCTAAATGAAAGTGTACAAAAATTTCAGATAATGACATTAAAGACAACTCCATAATAAGAGCTAATAATAACGAGGCCACTGATTATTCACATGGTGCAACTGACTGTGCATTCAAATTATTCATAGTCTGATATTTAAATATTCAAGGAAAATCCAGTATGTTTTCTAACCTCCACAGCAAAGAACAAACGTACCAGCAAGACAGCTGTTAATATAGGAATGAAAGGAAAACATTGTCTTGTGCAATTAAAACAAAAAACACCCAAACAAACCCATAGGAAGACTGTGCTGCATATTCTCATTTACTAAGGATCTCCCTCTTTTTTCAATTTAAGTAGAATGAGTGTCTTTTTGCTGGAGAAATAGGTAATGAACTGTGCTAAAATGTGAAAAATTACTATTGATAATAGTGCTTTGGAAAGTACGTTCAGTAACTTCTTATAAAGGAGGATCCAAAAATATTACTACGTAGAAATGTAACACAAAAGTCAGCACACCAGTGTTATACCACTTACATTCCATCAATTGGATATTTTCTTGCTTAATCAGATTTATTTTCAGCAGGAAGTACTTCTTCAATAAGAATAATCAATTTTTTTTTCCATTTAATCATGACTATTACACAGCAAAAAGGACACAAAGCACATTTTTTTTGTAACCACTGTAATCATCATCTTTACTATATCAGCTTGATTTATCACTGAGTATGGTACTCTACAGTTTAAGCACGGTTGGTAAAGTCATTTTTATTGCAATCTTTTTCTTTAACTTCTTTGTTGAAAGAATAAAAGCAAGCCTATAATTAAAGCTTACAAATTATTTACTTTTTAAAGAAAGCAAAAGTATTTTCCATAGAAAATACTTTTTTTCACCAAACTAAAACCAAAACCTACCTCTCCTACTCTACATATCTTAGAAAAAACCCTGGCATGAATATCCATTACAAAAAAAAACCCCAAACCAACAAAACATCACCTTATTATGCAAGGAAGGTTACAGTAAGACAATGTGACATCTAAATGAAAAAGATTCAAGTATTTTACAGTCAAATGATTACAAGCCCCTGGTTTACAATTCTGCATGCTGTTCTACACCTGTTCAGATTCGTGACAGTAGAATTTTGAAGCAAAAGCAGTGTCACACAAAGAATATTCATCAAATCAGAACTATCCCCACATACTTAGCACCAGCAGGATGGGATACTACCACATATTACTCTCCCCTACTTAAGTGCTTTTTCTAAAATGGTTTGGGAAAATCCTTAGAAAGGTACTTTTCCATACCACCTTTCTGAATAGCTTACAGGCCACCTTGGCACAAAAGCGATACCTGAAATATTTCCAATATATAATACGATGCAAAAGAATGAAAGATAATGCAGGATTCCACAATAAAACCATGTGAACAGAATTCGTATTTGGAAAAGGAACACCTCAATGACTCCTAAATGACAAGGAACAGAACTGCCCAGTTAGTCAGAAGAGATCATCAGGAATAAGAAACTCATAGCTTGGTACAAATAAGGTTTGTTTTACAGTTCTGGAGTTCCTGAGTTTAGAAGTTTGGGAGGGTACTACTTCCTATTTTGTCTTTTAACAGTTGTCTTTATTTAACTTTATCCTGTATTTTTCTAATTTTTGTATTTCTTTCTCACTTGAACTTACTTACTTATACCATTTTAAAACACTCAGATTTATTTAGACACCTGCTTAGAATCCTGCATGGAATTTTTGCTTGAAATTACATTTTATATTTGTCTTTCTAAAAAGAAAGCAATTGCATTAAGTTCACAAAGAAACAATTATTGATGATGATAAGCAAAACGCATTAAAATTATTCCCTAGCTTCCAGTCTTACAGACATATTCTACTAATGAAGTTTGTGATAAGTAAATTATTACTTCCATATTCAAAAAGACTATGCATATGTATACAAAAACCAAAACAAATAAACAAACAAAAAGATATGTTTGTTTACAGGAGTGTATCTTTCGCCCTGTACTTTAGCTTCTCTTATATGAGAAAACTGAAATGTAAATTATAAAAATGTTGTGAACAAAGATGAAATAATTTGTAGCAAAGTATATAAACATTTTCGCATACAAGTATTTGTACATGTAATATTACAATAGCACTGGTCAAATGAACATGATCAGAAAATGTTCATAACTATACGACAGCTAAAAACATGGTTCAATGGATGAACAGAAAAAGTCAAGTGAAGATAACTTTTCCATTTTCATAAAATTGTAGGCTGTTACCTCTTTTAAACTTAAACAGTCTGGATGCTTAATAATTCAGTTAACAATAACAAAAACCTACAAAGCATGCAGGTTATGCCACAGAAATAGTACAGAAAATACCAAAGATGTAAATTGGAGATAGGAACATGTGTTTGCCCTCAACCATGCTGTGATATGAGTCATGGGACTCAGTTTACAGAGCGGCTGTGCATGTTTCCACTACATTGCAATGGATGGGGAAAAATACATTGTAGCTGAGTAGCATGCAGGCCAATCAATCTCAAAAGTGATCATATATGTACGATTTGTTTAGGTAACCTGTGTAAACATGCTGACACGTTGCTCTGCCTGGTTAAAAAGCACCAGATCTGCATTCTTGACTGATCCAGCTTGATTTTACTCCTGTGAGAAGTAAGAATGGTACGCGATGAAGTTAAAATATGGTACCCTTTAGGCTGTTCACACTATGGAAAAAACAGAAGTACGTATTCCTACTTATTTAAAAATGTGTTTTCTAGATATGGCACACATTTGCAAAACAAAACATTTACAGCTGTTGATTCGAGCTTTAAGCATATCCAAAGATATATTGAAAGAGGTAAAAGTAGCAGAATATGTGAAGCTCATACATGTATATTGGACTTGGGCGTCAATCTAAACAAACAAACAAACTAAAAATCCCAAACAAAAACCCTTCCATCACTACCCCAAAAAAACCCACAAACAAAAAAGACAGAAACAATCACACTATACATATATAACAGTTTCAAGCATGCTCTAAATTAGACCTTTAATGTAACAGAAATACCATTTTTCCTTGCATTTTCAAGGTTATTCCTGGTCTTTGCTAGATACTAAATATGTATTTAGGATACACATTCAGAAACAAGGTGTAGGCAAAACAAACCAAATATCAATCATACCAGGTCATACACAAAAACCTCTGGGTAAGCAATTTTTCCCAGCATTGTTAGCTTTTTTAACTGCATGACTTTAAAAAAACAACAACAAAACAACCAAAAAAAAAGTGTTTCAAATAGTTTAAGGTGCATTTTGGATTGTAACAGACATATAGCACTGTAAACATATATATGTAAAAACAAAAATCCATGTCTAGCAATAAACCTGTCATTTCCTCAAGTACCTGACATCTATTTTTTCTTAGTCTTTTGGTATAAATCTAATCTCACTTCTTGCCAATGACTTCTCAAAGGCTTCTCAAATAATGTAGCTATCTAACAACTCCAACAGAAACTGCTCCCATTTGAAGGGAAATTCTGAAAGAAAGCTGAATGAATCTACAAAATGAAAGACAATTTCCTTACTATGAACTAGCGTATATGAAATATTTTTTTGTTGTTAATTTATGTATCTCCTATGGCTGTCTTTCAACTATGCCAATCCTTTACCACTTTTCCAAATTTGAGTGCGTTAAAATTAATATGAGATAATAGAATCTTATAAACATCTAATCTTAAATATCAGAGGTGAGAAGGCATTGAATTTGTTATTCAATTCTTAAATGTAAGAGCGTGAAGAACCAGGTGTCTTCAATTGCTGGATAATTTCCAGGTAAGGGTTACATTTAACACAATTGTCAGACCAAACTATCTGGATTCATCAGATATTTCTCCCACAAAACCAAGTTTTATTAAAAAAAACCTAAGAAGGCCAGTATCCTTTATTCAGATTAATAATAAGTAAAAGATTTAGCAGCTGTTCCGCAGACGTTATAGTTTCCTTACAAAATGCAGTTAATACTTTAAAACAAATTAGGAATATTATTTGCTTTGCTTTTAAGAGGTCTCTTATTAATTTAAAGTCTTCTCAAATGAGAGGTCAACATAATATAAGGAGTAACAAAATATCCAAAAAGTAGATGGAACAAATCAAGTGTCAGGAAATTAGCTGCTGAAATAACAAATGCATGTAATACTATTCAACGCTGCACTCTACAACAAAAGAAACACCTAAAGAGTCACCTCATTACACTTTTCAAATTTGTTAAACTACGCTTTCCTATAAAAACCTTATTTTCTAAAATTTGAATTAGGCAAATTCATTGCCAGTTCAAAACAAAACAACAAAAAACCTAAAAAGCCCATAACCAATCAAATTAAAAAACCAAACCAACAAACCCAAAAACCAAAACCCCAAAAGAAAACTAAACAATTAAGACAAAGCAATCCAGGCTGGAGTATGCCTGTCTGCGAAAGCACTGACACTCCATTAATGTCCTTGTGTCTTCAGGTGCCGAGGGAGTTGATACCAGACACAGTCTGAACTGGAGCCACAGCACAGCAATTTGAATTTTCAAAATGTCTCTCAGGATCCTGCTGAAATCCATGATTTTGCTTTCCCCTTTATTCTGCAGCTGCTGACAAATGACTACATTCCTAAAGCTGACCCAGTTTTAAGGTCAGGCAGTTGTCTTTGAAGTGACTGGCTCAAAACTCCCACAAACAAACAGTAAATCTTTTTATTTAATATTTTATTTCTTTAGAGCTCACTGAATTCTACAGATCAGATGCAAAGGGTATTAATATTAATAATATCTTCATTGAAATATTACGATTACGTATAAAAAAAGTCCTTTGTTTATTCTGTACATATGCACTAGGTTTGTCTATCCAACTAAAAATTAATAAAACTTTGTTTTTCAAGCCCCTTTATAAATGGGTTTATTTATACATATGTTTATACATTTATACACATGTTTATACAGTTCTGCCTGGATTTCCTACTTTTTTTAGCTCCACTTTCCCACTTCAGCTTATTCACTCTCAGTACAGTTCAAATAGCCCAAAAATCACAATTGTTTTCTATTTCTAAGCAGGAAAAGCCATACTATGAAAGAATACAATTAATAGAAAAATATAAAGTATTTATATTTTACCTCTTTGCTTTCCTCCAAATCTGAGTCACTGCTAAACTCTTCTGTATTTAGATGTTCAAAATCAGATTCTCCAACAGCTATTGGTACTGTAACAGTAAGGCTTGGGTTGTTTATGAATGATGTATAATCACTGCCACCTATAACGGTGGCCATTCTGTTTTCATTTTTGTGATAATTCGTATCTATCCTTATTTCAGCGATGGCACAGTTGGAATTGCAATGGTGTCTCTCATCATTCAACTGATCTGTTGCTGTTCTTTGATTTACAATGGCTTGTTTCCCCCAGCAAGATTTTTGGAAACATTCACCTGCTTTTTTCTTCACATAATCTATTCCCTTCTGAATTCTTGTAACAGCAATCTGTAAGTTGTTCGTTTCATTATCATCCTCTGTAGGAGAAAGGCTGTCCGAACTAAATGAACTCAACAGCAAGGCCAGAAAAAGGTTCAATACCTAAAAAAAAAAAAAAAAAAAAAAAACCAAAAAAAAGAAAAGACAGACAATACATCTTTTCTTTTGTTAGATATCATTCTGGAAATTACAGTAAATTAAATGTAACAAACACAACACCTGCCCTATTCCCCAATGGGTTTTTTTCCATGGTTTTGCATTACTGTATAACTATGAAGACACTCATATAGTCTTTTCCTGCTCATGTTTATAGAAGGTCAGAAAGAAATGATTCTTCAGTACTGAATGAACAGATCCAAAATATTTACTTCTCTGGCACAGGGAAGCACTCTGCAGCAGTACACATAGCTGATCTGTGCAGAAAACAGCTTTCTTAAATGCCAGTCCAAACTCACACAGATATTTTGCTTTATGCAACTTAAAAAATGTGAGGTACATCCTGTCTCCCAACCCCCAAGTCATTGTCTTCCCACAGAGAAAACATAGAATAGGTATCAGTTATACAACCCCAGAGATTACCAAGAGCTCAAATGGTACTAAGCCAAAGAACCAGGGTACCCGCTCTTAAAGCCTTCAGATCAGATCTTCTATGCAGCTTTGAAGACAACTGGGTAAAAGTATGTGTTGGGATCACAGAAAGACAACTGGGTAATGGAGCCCTGAACATACAGAAAGGATTGCCTGCTCATGTAAGAAATTCTGCTACAGCTATGGTATAAAATCAGAACATAGTACATTTCATACTGTGGAAAAATTCACAGAGATGGATATTTCACAGAGTTTTGTCTTCTGGTTTAGAAGATAGAAGGTTTTGAAGAAAATGTTTTGTTTGGTCAACCAATTTCACAGTTGTCTTCATTTGTAGAAAATTCTGGAGCAAGTGGCTGTGCTACTAGTAGTAATGCATGACTGTTTTAAAGTTAATTAGCTTATTCCTGTTATTAGAAATTTTATTCCTGCAGAATGCCTCCAGGATGGCAAATTTAAATCTCTCTTCTACTGACAGTTGCCTAAAAGAGGTAGAATAATAGAGGAAGACTTCGTAGGCAATGAGAAAAACAGAGCAAAAGGCAGAGCAATTAGGACCTCAAATACTGTTATTAAATAAATAATAATAATAATTTAAAAATATAAAATAAAGTTAACAAATAAAAATATATTTAAAAAGACAAATTTATACAGCATAATGTACAAACCAGTACAGATCTGATGCTTTCCTCTGAAAGAGAAAAAGAAGATTCAATACAGACTGTTTTAAAAGTGTCTGTAAAAAGCTCTTAAGAAATAGAAAGCAAAAAGGTGAGAAAACATGAAGTATTTGAATTTGTTTTCTCTGTAGAACTACTGCCTTCCAATTTAAGTTTCCATACCCCACGTGGGTAATAAGTAGGCTGTGTAGCAGGCAGGAATCAAAGTAGCTTAAATTTCAGAGCCTAAGAAATTGTTAAAACAGTCTTTGAGACAGGAGAGAGAAGTAAAAAACCAAAGATTATATGATTAGAAGTCATTAATTAATAAGTTAGTAAAAAAAGTCCTGCTATGTCCTCTTCTGCAAACAGCAAACTCCCAGCCTGCAAGCATAATACTTGGGGTGCCTTCACTCTTCTCTCTCTCTAGGTAAGCAGTAGTCCTTAAAACCTGAACATATGATCCTTCTCTCTCATCCATATCCTCTGAATTGCTCTACAGACCACTGAGGGGGCCATCCCCTAAGCTGAGGATTCGCTACAGGATCAGAAAGCTGAGAACAGAAAACTCTATTTCAGAACCCATACTCTTCACAGAATCACAGAATGTTAAGGGTTGGAAGGGACCTCAAGAGATTGTCTAGTCCAACCACCCTGCCAGAGCAGGACCACCTTAAAGCAGGTCACATAGAAATGTGTCCAGGCAGGTTTTAAATGCCTCCAGAGAAGGAGACCCCACAATCTCTCTGGGCAGCCTGTTCCAGTGCTCTGTCACCCTCACCATGAAAAAGTTTTTCCTTATGTTTCTGCGGAACCTCTTATGCTCCAACTTGCACCCATTGCCACTTCTCCTGTCATTGGACATAACAGAGAAGAGCCTGGCTCCATCCTCCTGACACTCGCCCTTCACGTATTTATAAGCACTAATGAGGCCACCCCTCAGTCTCCTCCAAGCTAAAGAGACCCAGC
>WTSP01023328.1:0-37521 GCA_025331215.1 Actenoides lindsayi | reverse complement strand
CTGCCCAGGGCAGTGGTGGAGTCCCCGTGATCCCTGGAGGGGTTTCCAAGCCCCCCGTGGAGCTGTGGTGCTGAGGGGCAGGGGTCAGTGGTGCCCTGGCAGTGCTGGGGGAACGGGTGGACTCACTGAGCTGAAAGGGCTCTTCCAAACTAAATTGTTCTGATTCATTGTCACCACCTCGGGTTTGATCTTCACTCTCAGACGTTGAGAAGCTGTTTTCATCTTCCTTTGCTCTCAGCATAAAGTGAGGGGCTGCTCAATGGCTTGTGTGAGGAGAATCTTCTCAGGTAAAGATGGGCTGAGCATCTCCATCACGTTTCAGGCAGGCCTAAAAAGAAGCACCAGTCTTGCTGCTTCTGCTGGCAGAGTGCTGTCATGGTGGGGAGGAGAGGCTGATGGGGAAGCACTCTCTGCTTGAAGACTTCTTTCATCCTGTGAGCTGGAGTGTGAAAGAGACGGGGCAGGTCACCTCCAGGGACTCGGGAAGCTCCACTGACACCCTCAGCAAATTAATTCAACCTGGGCCGTTCTGCAGCTCAGTCCCTGTACCCTGTTTAGAGCAAAGCCTTGCCTTCTTTAGGAGCGTCTCTGCTTGCACAGGGCAGTGTTCTGGGTGCCTGAACTGGGCCAGTTCTGGGGTCAGCTATTGCTGTGTCTGGCGAGGGGGCTCCTGCCCGGCAGGGACTGCGGTGGGGTCGTGGTTGAGGCTGTTTCACTGCAGCAGGAGGACCCAGCAGCAGAGGCCTGGCCGAGGCGGACCCTCAGTGTGCGCGGTCGCTGCCGCGGTGACCTCTCTTCGCGGGTGTCGTGGCAGTCGGCGTGCTGGCCACCTCGGAACTGGGAAGAGGTGGGAGCTGTGGCGCGTACTGCCGCGGGATGGAATTCCCCTCTCTGGAGTGCCGATGAGCTGTACAACGGAAATAGCCGTGCTGGCTCGAACCAGAGTTTCGGAAGATCCGAGCCTATTTCTGATCAGATTTTTCTACTCCCGCATCTGCTTTTCTCATGAATAATGTGTGGCTAACATATTCTGAAAGTAGAAGAGGAAGGAAAAAAGGTTCAGTTGCTTTGTTTTAAAAATTCTGTGACTCTTTCATTTGCATTTCTTTATGACTCTTTCGTTTGCATTTTAAATATCAATGTGAAAAGTGGAAAGAAAAAAAAAAGAGTGGTGTTGGGGTTTATTGGAAGGGAAGGATGTCTTGTTTATGCAAATATTCCCATGGAAATGGAATTTTCTCGGCCGCTTTATTCCTGCAGCCATGGGTAGGGAGCCCCTTGTGCACTGGGATGCTCGGTCCGGGCTCGCAGGAACCCCCGGGACCTGGCTGTGCCCTCCTGGGAGCCAGGGACAGCGAGCAGGGGCTGGGGCAGGCCCCACAACCTGCCTTTGCTGGCAGCAGAACTAGGGTGGCCTTTTCCTCACCCCGGCTGCCCTCGGCTGCTGGTCGGGGCTTCAAACCCCACGGCCCCACATCTCCTTCCGGGGGATGCCGCCCCTGGGGCGAGGGGGTTCCCAAAAGGGAAGAAGTCACTCAGTTAAAGATCTAATTTCTTACACCACTTCCTTCTCTAGCAGGTAGAGATGCAGAGGTCCCGTGGCAGCCTGGCGAGTGGCGGTGGGAGGGCTCAGCCTGGCTGTGCCCGCAGGGCCGGTGCCGTTCAGTGGACGTGCCCCTGGTTGGGGCTGACTGGGGTGGGCTGGCTCCTGACGCGCTCCCGTGGGCTGGGGATCAGAGACACGCACCCAAGAACCCGTACGGAAAGCGCCGGTGCCACGTGGGCTCTTCTCGGGCTGGAGAGAAGTGTTTTCTGCTCTCTTTTTTTAACAAAGCGGAACCTTCTGGTTTCGGATCAAAGGCTCATCTGGTGCTGTGCTTCGAAGAGCCACGTCTCTTGTCTCTTTCTAGACAGTGTTACTCATAATGATGCAGAAGGAGGGAGGCTTGCTTGCTTGCTCTGTGCCTTCCCTGAAGCTTTTGCATGGGGTCACCGCCACTGAGGTGCCCTCGGGCTGGCACTTGGAGTTCTTCATGGCAGGGAAGAGGAGGCGTGGCTGGCACCTCAGTGTTCGAGATGCTCCAGTCCATGGTCCTTGCATCTCCTTGGCTTTCACTGCTGGGACCTGCTGGAGCCTCGGCCCGGACTTGGCCATCACAAGATGGCTGCTCCTCTGGCATCACCATCCCTCGGTTCCTGCTGCCCCAGACTGGCTGTGGCACAGGGCAAGGCGGGTGGGTGAGAAGCACCGTGCCAGGGAGCAGGAGCATCCCGGGCACTCATGGTGCCAGGTGGGCTCTCGAGGCTCTACCCTGCCTGGCTTCACACACACAGAGCTGTTGATGGAGGTTGAGCCCGGCTCCCCAAGCATCGTGCTGTGGGGTGCTCCGGCTGCTGCCTGGGTGGGTCGGGTGGTGTTTCAAGAATGAATCCAGGCCGGTGGTGTGGTAGATGTGTGTGTGTGTGTGTGAGAGAGGGCTCTGCCAAGGGAAATGGTGCGTCCCGCTGGAAAACAGGATGACAAAGCACTAGAAAATACATCTGAGGTAATTCTGTGGTGGAGAGGGCTGGGCTCTTGGTGACGACAGCGCATGAATCGTCTGGAGGGGGAAATAAAAGAAACGGGGAGTCAAACGGCCTTCTCAGGGTGTTCCATATTTGTAGAAGAATTGGATTCTCCTCCAAGTCTGACTTGCTGTGCTATATTTGCAGTACACTATTGGGTCTAATCCCAGTTGTGAGGAAAATAATGGCTTTTGTTGCCAAGCATCTTTTCTCACTTGTCACAAATCAGTGGGGTGAAACATATGTTAGAGGAGCGGCTGTCCTAGGCTGCCCGCTCCAAGGATCAGCTGATGACACTGTTCTCCTGGACAGCCAATTCAGTGTCCCCAGAGCAGCCGCTCTTGGCCTGACCAGGGGCGGTGGGAGGGCTGCACCCGAGGCCCTGGCTGGGGGCTGGTGGCAGCAGGGCTGGGTCCCACTCTCCCACTGTGCCCAGCGCTGCTGCGGGCGAGGAGGAGGAGGAGGAGGAGGTCTCTTCAAGCTTTCATCCCAGCCCGTTGCTAGAGAAACCTCTGCTTTTGTCTGTCCCTGTCTGAGCAGCCGGGCCTGGCTGTGGCCCGGTGGGACCCTGGGGAGGAGGCAGCGTGTCTGTGACGAGGAGGAGGAGGGTGCAGCGTGTCTGTGAGGAGGAGGAGGGTGCTCACTTGTGGGGTGCTGGCTGCAGCTGGTGGGGCAGGAGCGTCGCTGCGTCCCCGCGGCTTCGGGCCGTCCCGCTTGGCTCCTCCGGTCCCTCGCCCTTCAGTTCTGGCTGTCAACCTTCAAGTCTTAACTCTCTGGGTTTGTCCAGTGCCTGCTTTTCAACGGATTTTTCCCTTGCAGGATTGGGTTTATTTAATAAGCCCATCCTAAGCTAGCCATGTTGCCCATCTCTGAGCTTTGCAGCGGGTCCAGGGGCTGGTCCTGGCTCCCACTCACGGTGTCACCCCTTCTGGCAACAGGCGCTGCCGGGGCCCAGGGGGGTTTCGGAGCATGCAGGTTGTTGTAAAGCCGCGGCAAAGGTACAACAGCAAAACGTGCCCCTGTTGATCTCATGTGGCACTTTGACCTAAGATGGGACACGCAAAAGTCAGTGTAGCCATGAGCCGTTGTACTGCCCGCTGCTCAGCTTGCGGTTGCTTCACTCACACTTATGTTAGTTTTTGTTAAGACGTTTTACTGTTTATGAAGAAAGTGATTTCTAGAGCAGCAGTACCCCCCGAATCAGTGCTGTGCCTGTGCTGGTTCCGTTTCCACTGTGGCTGATGCCAGTTAAGGAGCTTGGCCCTTATCGGCATCTAAGGTAAGAAGTATTGGAGCCAGGGGTTACTGGAAGAGGGGAGACTTGCAAAATAGATGTGTTTGTCTCACTTGCTCCGCTTGCTGCCAGAGGATGCAACCCTAGCTCCGTTGCAGCTGATGGGAGTTTTGCCAGTCTCAGCTGGGGCTGGAATTTCAACACTGTGTTTGAAAATGCCTGAAATTCAGAGATTCCGCTAGCCGGGAGAATATGCGAACTGTGTGAAGACAGGAGGAATAAGGGAATAGTAATCACAATAAAAATAATGAATACTGCTGGTAAAAGCTGTGTTGATCTAGTGACGTTCAGCTAGAGTTTCATTGTTACATTTAAAAAATGAAACCATATGGAAAACATCCTTCAGCAAGCTGAGGGTGGGATGGGTCGAAGTAGTGGCGTATAAATGATGAGCTGGAGCTGGGTGTGCTGTCTTCATCTTGACCTCTCCACACAAGCACGATACTTCTAATAGGAGTGCTCACACTGGCTGTGGTTTGCCCAAAATAATTTTGTCCTTTGTCAAACAGTGCATCACCCGTGCTGTCAGAGCTATGCTATGTGGATGCCTGTAACCGTTCTCGGGCTCCACGTGTGGCTGCCAGCATTGTCCTCCTGGAGAATGGTCGAGATGCGCAGCCTCAGAGAGTAAACGTGAGGCTTACCCTGATACACTGGCCAAGATGTCAGCTTCAGTCCAAATGGAACACTTTTCTGAAGTCTTGAAAAGGTTTGGGGTTCTTTCCCTTGACTCTTGCAGGGGCACGCTGGTGAGTATCCGTTTCCAACCCAAATGCAGAGCTCCCTCAAGGTATGGGTGTTGGTCATGCCGTGGTGTCGATCACATGAACTCCAGAGTTTCTGAAGGTCCAGGAGCTCAGCAGAAGCCCCCCTGAGAATCAGCCCATCTTGGGACCCCGGTGCCATGCTGCGTGCCCTGAGCGTGGGGCGCTCGTCGTCACGCACGGTGGGCACGGGGCACAGGGTGCTGCCGGGGCTGGGGCCGGGGCCCATGTTTTGTGGATGATTCGGATACTAAGAAAGCAGCTGAAAAACAACCCTTCCCTGGAGATCGGTCTGGTGCCTCGCGACGGCCGTCTCCGTTGGCATGGAGTGCCGCCTTCGCGCGCTGCCGGTGCGGGGGCCGGTGCCGGGCGGGCAGTGCCGCCCCGGCGACCGTAACTCGCGGGGTGTCGGGGGAGCAGCAGCGCCTGACGCTGCCGCCGCAGCCTAACCCCGGCCACATCCCCGCGTCTCCTGCCGGCAGATGGTCGCTCTCCCGGCTGGATTAGCCTTCCTGCAGCCCCTCTTGAGCCTTCTTGCTCTCTTGGGTTTGCCAGGGAGTTTTGTTTTCCCCAGCATCCCTGCCACTGGGTTTCAGAAGAGCTGGGGAAGTCGTATCTCTTGCGGTTCCTGCCTCTGATTCTGTTTTGAATAACAGGGCTGCTCACGCTGGCAGCTCCGTTCTTAGGACCAGAACCAGTTTGTTAGCTGGGAGGGAGAGAGAAGCACGTCTCGCAGGCCGGCTGTCCGGCAGAGTTCACGGGGGCTCGAGGAGCTTTTCAGCCCTCCTGTTTGTCCTCCTTTGGCACTGCCTGTGGTTTCATAGACTGTGAATCAAATCACGGGAGCACTTCAGACGACTGCTGGTGGTGCACAGCTTTATTTAACGTTTTCCTTTCTGCTTTTTGACAGATGCTTTCAGCTCTTCCTAAAGCAGTTCGGTCGGCTTTTGTTTATTGATTTCTACTGAATTTTCCTACAAATTCCAAGTGTCCTCTGCTTTCTAGGTCTGTCTTCCAGAGTTGAAGGTTTTGGGGTCAGGCGCTGAAGAGATATTTGTCTAACCTGGGAAACATAATTGGTGCTCGTTGAAGGTTACAATTAAAGGCCTGTGAATGCCCCCGTGATGGACAGGGCTGCTGCGGCTCGTGCTGATGCTGCTGGCCAGAGGCTTGCTTGCCAGTGGAGCCGGTGCGGGTTTCGGTCTGGATTGTGAGCTGGTGCCCATCAAGGTGTCACCCTGGACGTTAGTAGAGGCCTGTTGGGTTTGGGTTCCCTGGGGACCTGCTCTCTCTGTCTCTGGCACGTGAGCAGGCGGGGTTAGGGGGAGAGGGGAGGGCGAGGGTGTTGGGCTCAGGCAGCAAATGGTGGCTGCTCGGTCGGTGGGGCTGGTCTCCAGCTCCGCTGCGTGGGTGGGAGAAAATGGATGTGCTCCGAGCGCTCCTGCCCGGTCCGTTCCCAAGGCAGCGGGCCTGAAGGGCAGAAAAAGGCTTTGCTGCCTGCCTCTGTTTCTTCATGATTATCTGAAAAGGCTGCTTAAGAGCAAGTTCATTTTAATTGAAAGGAGGGTGCCTCTGAAGGGCGGCAGCACCGTCGGGGTGGGAGCAGGGGAGCGACAATGCTGGCGCTGTCGGGGGCTGTGTTTGCGAGCGGCTGACTCAGAGACCTCCGGAGCGCTAAGCATGTCCTTTTCTCTGTTGCTGCTTCTGTCTTTGCACTCATGACGCCGGTGGCCTTTAATTTTGTTTTCTACCGCGAACCGTTTCCATGTAACGTGCGGCAGCAGCTCCTGGGGTCAGCGGCCATCTCCATTTGTTTGTGCGAGTGGCTTTAGGGGCACGGCCGCGGGCTCTCTGTGTCTGCAGGGACTGCCCTTTGCCTCTGCACGCTTCCATGGCCCAGCCCTGGCTCAGCCTCTGCAAGGAGACTTGAAAGTGTCAGAGCAACATGCTGTGGCAGCGGGGAGAGCAGAGAAATTCTGTTGACGAAGGGGAAAGCGTGCCTTGCTGGTGCCTGGGTGCCCGGCAGTGTGGGCACCTGCCACCATCGAGTCCTCCTCGGTACCAGGGCTCTGGGCAGGGCTGGGGCAATGGGGGAGAGGGGTTCAGGTCCTGCCAGTCTGGGGCTGGGCTCATGGCGAGTGGGCAGGGGGTGGTGACCTCACCGAGCTCACAGCAGAGGCCGCGGGTCCGACCGGCACAAACTGCAGATCCCCGTCGCTCGGAGCAGGGGGTGGCGAGAGCTGTGGCAGCCTCGGCTGCTGTCCCAACTGCCTTGGGCGGCCCCTCGAAGAGCCGGGAGAAATCTCAGTGCCAGATACACCCATCAGATGAGCAGCAGTTGCTCAGGTCTGGAAAAAAATTGGAAGGTGTAGGAAATGGAAAAGCTTGGAGAAGCGTTATTGACATTCCTTGTAGCTCTGTGCATTGGGAGGGTCCTGGAGACCCCCTCGGGTTGTAATCCACTATGAAGAGAGAACTGGAGATCAAATCGGTCAATCAATTCATTTCAAATGAAAATCTCTATCGGACTTGCTCAGGAGAGCAGAGCTCTGTAAAGCACGTCTTGTGTTGGCACCAGCAGGAGCAGGAACGTAAAATCCATATGGGATGCAGTGACATTTCCACTGACCTTGCGTGGGAAGGAAACTCTTGTCAGCAGGGGAACATGGAGGTTTTAAAAACGTTTTGTTGTGAAGCTGGTACCTTTGTATCCCGTGGGAAGGCAGCGGTGGGTTTTTAGGGGGTTTAATCCAAAGGTGGTTAGTGACTCTTTGCCACGCTCCGTGCCATCGAGTGCCACTGGCAACCAGCAGCTGGGTAGCGGGGTGGGTGCTGCCGTATCCGGGAGGGTATGGAATTTACTGGGTTTGAGGTTATTTCTAGCATTGGTTATGTAGTGGTTATAAAGTGTCTTTCGCCTGGGGGTGTTGTGCAGCTCAGCTGTGAGCGAGGGCCGATGTTCGTGTGCAGCAGATGCCCAAGTCCCAGGGGAGCCCAGACCGCGTGGCAGCATCGTGCTGAGCGACCCCGCTGCGCGTCACCCTTCCTCCTCTGCCCGGGGCCTCGGCCCTTCTGGCTTCTGTGTCCCACGTCCTCCCGTCTGCAGATGGGATGGATGTAGGTCAGGAGTGGGTTAGAGGGCTTTGGCTGTGGCAGGGATGGCTGGCTGCACGTTTCCCGGCATTCGGAGGCAGGAGATGGCTTTGGCAGCGGCCAAGGGCAGAGGGTTGAGTCCCTTGCCAAGACTGCATGTGAGCCTCAGATGCATTTTTATCAGCAACTGTGTGATCTTCTCATTTAGTACCAAGAACATAAAGCAAGTGCAGTAAAAGCCGTGCCCACAGAGGATCCTACATAAGGTGACTGATTACCTCTGGAGCTTTCAGCATTCGTTATTTCCAAGGAGCTTTTTGTTTTTAGATGACCTTCACGCAGCCTGCAGCCTCCAGTCCCATTACTGCCATCGTTAAATTACCCGGTAATGAGATTGCTGCAGGTGTCCTTGTTCTGCAGCTCTCCAAGTTCACCTGTCAGGCTGGAGTGGCTCAGCCTCGCACCATAATTGTCGTATGAAGAAACGTTGAAAAATCCCAGATTGCCAGATTCTTATGATGGCAAATTTAATGTCCTCCATGTGGGATCCTCACGAATTTAAAGAGCTTGGCATTGTCTGCTCTCCCCGTGGGGTCTGGGAACAGGCAGTCATCACACGGACCCGTTTCATCATCCAGCCTCTGTGATTCTGGCTCTCTGATCCCTCCACTGTGCAGCTGCCCCTTCTGGAAGCCCGCGCAGCCCAATTGTTCTCACTCTGAATATTTCCTTCTACCGCCCAGTCTCTTTTTTCCTGCTGTTTCCAGCTCTGCCCGCCTGCTCCCCGCGGGGCTCCCATCCCACCGGGCAGAGCCCAGCTGCTGCTCCCTCTCCGCACAGCGCTTCGAAGAGCTGCTAAAAGCCTTCCCCGTGGTTGGGGAGCGGTTTGGAACGTGTATTTCCGTCTCGCCCCGTGCCACGGGTGCTGCCCTGCTCCTCTGGCCCAGAGGGCGAAGGGTCAGGCCGCGCTGTGCCCGTCATCCTGCGATGGGCCCGTGTCAGGGGCCTGCAGCCTCGGCTGCATCACCTGGGGAGGGGCAGCTGGAAAAAGTGCGATTGGGCTTTTACTGTGGGGTGGAAATACCCTCAAAATGAGATGATGCAGCTGAAAATTACAACTTGGATGTATAAAGAGGAGAAGCGTTAAACCACTCTTCCAGTAACTGGAACGTGCTGAACCGAACTGGTGTGCTGGAGGGTCTCGGTTCGGGCAGTGCTGGGGCAGGGTTGGCACTGGGGGACAGGTCTGTCTGCTGCTGGTGGGATGGTTCCCGTGGGAGGTGCCCGGAGTGTGGCGATGCCGGAGGGGATCCAGCCTGTCCCCTCCGGGCACCGTGGAGCCCCTTGGGCTGGCGGCTGCCGTGTGTCTGTCACCGTGTCTGAAGGTCCTTAGGAGGAAGTGAAAAAAACCTGGCACAGATAAGGTCTGGGGTGTTTTGTGAGTTTGGAGGGTCTGAGAGACTTTCTAAGCCTTTAAGCCAAAGCTGAGTTTGATTTGGGAGTTCGCCCGGCAGTGCTGGGGGAGCGTGGGTGAGAGGAGGTGGCACTTCCAGTGCCAGCTTCCCTCAGGTCACAGCCAGCCCTCTGGGAGGTGTTCGAGTGATCGTTTGTCAATACAGAGCTGCTTGGGTTATATGGAAAGAGCACAGGATCGCAAGTAGCACGAGACAAACGGAAGTATCATTTCTCTTGCTTCAGGAAGGCAACCGAAGAGCTCTGAGGGTTCGTCTCTGTGCTTGCACAGCTCTTTGTTGTGACAAAGAACAAGGTTTTAATATGAGACCGGTGAATGAAATTCTTCGGCTCTCGGTTGGGAAAAAAAATCTGTTGGCTTTGGCGAGCCTCGAATGAAACCTGAGGCTGGCGAGGGATCCCCCTCGAGCAGTGCCCGCGCGGCCCGCTCGGAGAGGAGGGCAGACGAAGCTCGTGGCCGGTGCCCGCAGCTGACGCTGTGCTCTCTCTCCCCCCGCCCTGTGTGCACGCAGAGATCCGGACCCAGCTGGTGGAGCAGTTCAAATGCCTGGAGCAGCAGTCGGAGTCGCGCCTGCAGCTGCTGCAGGACCTGCAGGAGTTCTTCCGCAGGAAGGCGGAGATCGAGCTGGAGTACTCCCGCAGCCTCGAGAAGCTGGCCGAGCGATTCTCCTCCAAGATACGCGGCTCCAGAGAGCACCAGTTCAAGTAAGGAGGCGTTTCCACGGGGCGGAGCGGTGCGGAATGCTGGGCCGGATGCTGCCTTGGGCACTTGATGTGTACTTGTTTGCAACCGCGCGGTCCGAAAGCGGAGTAAGCTAAATAGCATCAGCGGGGGGCCTCGCCTGTCTTAGCACTGTGCAGGGGGCACAGAAAGAGCTAGAAAAGTCCTTTCCCAAGCCTTTCACTGCAGTGTTTCTCACCTGTGCTGCCCGAAGCAGATTTGCTGTGTGCTTCTTCGAGCACTGCAATAAAAATACGACTCGGGGACTCGGAAAGAGTCGAGCCCCTTGAATTTTTTTAAGACGCCTGAATTCAGCCACTGATTGTGCAACTAATAGCAGGCCCATTTTATCAGCCCTGGTTTCTGCACAAAGTCCCGTCCTTAGATGTCGGAGTGCTCCACGTTGCACACGGATCTGTTACAGGCTCATTCTTGGAGGCAGTTTCTGGAACTCTGCTTCGTTGCAGCTTTTTAAGATGAAGTGTGTATGTTTTCTGTACGTACTGCACTGCAGTGCTGAAGTTGGGCAAACCCACGGCGAGATGATTTTGAAACAAAGCTTTGGAACAGGAAGTATGAACTGGGTGCTGGAATTGTGTGAAACTCAAACTGGTGGTGAAAATGGTAAGATCCATGAATGTGTGAATGTGTGCAAGTTTCCAAAAGCAGCCTCTTTCAGTTTAACAACACTCTCCAGCTTGGCTAAAACAGACAAGATCCAAAAAAAGCCAACCCAAACAAACTGGAGGCAGAATGTGAGCCTGGAGGTGACTGATTGTGTGGTGAGGATCCGTAGCTCGGGCTGTTCCTCGGGCTGGTTGGCCACCGTGACATTGAGGCCCCTGTGAACACCACTGTCCCATTGTCACTGTTGGAGGAGCTGGTCCCTGCTCTCTGGGTGCCCCTGAGTGTGCCCAGTCAGAGGTGCCAGGCTGGCCTCCAGGGGATGATGCTCAGCGTTCACATGGGTGTGTCAGTAGCTGTCAGGGTTTTCCTCCGTGGTGCTCATGGTATTCTTGCCACGGTGGCTCTCACACCGCGGGCTCTTGCTCGGTGCCACTGAGATGTGGCCGCCCGAGTCTGCACCCCAGGCTGCCCAGCTGTGCTGCCAGCACGGAGACACGTGCTCATCCTGGCTGCTTCCCGTGCAGCACGTCAGCCCAAGGTCCCCACCTTTGCCTCCTCTGGCTCTGTGTTTGTCTTCTGGCAGTGCTGGCCATGAAACAGTCTGTCAGCTGGCACGGTGTCCTTTGCTCAAGATGAAACTTGTGTAGTTCAGTTCCACGGCCAGAGACGACAGCGGCTGTGCAGCTCCTTTCCCAGAACACCCAGGGGTTTGCCTGCCTGATGCACTTACCCTTGTGAGCCCCTGGCTCTTCCCAGTCTTTTTCTTTCTCTAACCCCCTGTGAATTTATTTTTTTTTTCCTGTTTGAGCTGCAAGAGCAGCGATTTCTGCTGTTACATTGCTAAATCCTATTTATTCCATATGACTAAATCCCATTTAATCTGTTTACTCGCTCTCTCTAGCAAGCAAGGCTTTGCTGTTGTCTTATGCAAAAGTCTGCTGAAAATGAGTTGCTGTTCAACTGTTACCTGTTCTTTTTGCATCTGACTGTTGCTTCTCAGGGGTGTGGTGCTGGGCTGGTGCTGCTGCATCCTGCACTGGGGGTAACTGTTCTGGGGAAGGAACCCACGACAGCTGGCTGTGCGTGGGGTGTGTGTGTCTCTCCCATCATCCCTGTTTGATTTCAGTGCCTGTTCCTGCAGAGTCCTCACCGTGTTGAGAGACACTCCCTTGATATATTTTTCTCCCAGGCCGCTTTGTCCCTGCCCTTTATTAGGTTCATCTGCACTGATTTCCCAGCTCGCTCATGAGTGTCATTACTCTGGTGAGGCTTTTGACACTCTGAAGAAATACGGTACCTTCAGCTCCTCCTTTGTCCCTGTGTAGCCATGTGCAGCTGGCTGTGGCCCAGCCCTTGATAGTGGTAATTGTCAGGGTGCTGCTGCTGCTGCTGGGCTGTCCCTGGTGATTCCGGGCCCGCAGACTCATTCACGCTGCTGCGCGAGGGGTTTTGTCTGCGCGTGCACACAAAGCTGCTCTGGTGTCACGGTGCCTTCCTCTCCACGGGTTGCAGGGTGAGGTGGGAACGTCTCGGCTGAGGAGGGGCACGCGTGTGAAGGCTTTGGCCGCGCGGCCGCTGTAGCCAGCGTGGGCTGGCTTGCTGGCAGCAGGAATTCTTGGGGAGGACAGGCTCGCTGGAGCGCAAGGGGCTGGTTCTCTGGAGCCAGCATGGCTTGTAGGAAGGCCGGAGAAAATGCTATAGGTGAAGCGTTTGAACAAATCACTTGGCTGCCTCGTTTAGAGGTTCTGTCTCACGGTGTCTCAGTCGGACAGTGTGAAGTGTTTTGTTTCACTTGTGTTACCTCTGGGAATTTTGATTCACTTTTGATTAATTTGCCTTCGATACTAAACACAGTACACGGAGAGCAGGGCAGGTGTCTCTGTGTTGAGATGGAACATGTCAAAATGAGTTAAACTGCAACCAAGTGTGAAATGTTTGCTGAGATTCCCCTCAGAAGAGAGGTTTTCTGACCACCCCTTGGCTTCCAGGCGAGTCAGGGTCTCGGGCAGCCCCTCGGAAGGGCGTTGTTCAGCGGAGCCCGGTGGGGATGAGCTGTGAGGGTGCCGCCTGGCTCCCGGGGACTCTTCAGGTCAGCCCCCCGCACGCCTGCTGCCGCTCACGGCCATCTCTTTGCTGTCTGCAGCGCGCGTTGGATTAACGCCGCCGTAAATACTCGGCGTACGTGAGCGTGTCCCTGTTGTGCACAGACACTTGGTGGTAATGTTGGATGCAAAACATTTTCTCCATCGCTGTTCAGCGGACTAAATGTGGCACAACAGATTGTGTGGCAAATGGGCGCTCTCTGAAATGGAAGCGACAGCTGGGTGTGTTGCAGCGCACAGGGGGAGAGGAGCACAGCTCTCTCCCTTCCAGAGAGTTCAAGGCATTGCCAGGGGTGTCTCGGCACCCACTTTGGGAAGGGTCTGGTGTTGGTGCATGGGGGTGTGTTGGATGTGTGGGGTGGAGGAAGGCAACGTTCATAAGCTGGCAGCATTCATTTGAAAATTGCATCCTGTCTTGACTTGTTCACTTGACCTTTTTGATTTTTATTTTGTTTTTTTTTCCAATTCCCTAGAAAAGATCAGCACCTCCTTTCCCCTGTGAACTGCTGGTACCTGGTTCTGACGCAGACCCGGCGCGAGAGCAGAGATCACGCCACCCTGAATGACATCTTCATGAACAATGTCATCGTTCGGCTCTCGCAGATCAGTGAGGATGTCATCAGGCTCTTCAAAAAGGTAACCAAAGCACTGGTGAAGAGCTCTGCTCTGTGAGGGCCCATCCTTGCATTGTAGTCTAAAATAGAAGCTTGTTGTAGGCTCGTACACAAGTGTGCCCCCCGAAAGTCTAAAGAGGTACAAAAAAAGCCCAGTGTTGTTAAAAAGCAGAGAAAGGCAACGGGACTTTCTGGGAAGCACACGTCACAGTTTAATGAGAAGACTAGGGAGGAGTTTGAACTCCAGGCTGTGAAAATGTGAAGCCATGCTGAGGCAGTCCAAGTGAGATTCTCAGAGACAGTTTGCTAAAGACATAAAGAGAAACTTCTCCCAAAACACAAGAAACCTGCCGCAGGCTGTGAAGGGGAGTAGGGGGTGAGGTGCAAAAGCGCTGCGAGGTAACAGCCAAAGGCCAGCTGGCTTCTTCAGCTTGGAGCTTGTTGTGGAACAGCTTAGTGGTGTGGTTACCAACCTGAGGAACCTTATCCGTCTGAATTGTCGTTAGATACTGGAGAGCAAACCTGTACAAGGGTCTACCACTTGCAAGTCTTTCCAGATAATATTTATCCAAGAATTTTAAAGAGACTGAGATACAAAGCTGTCAAGTGACTGTCAGTGAGGTGTGACCTGGTGCTTAAACTGGTGTCAGTGCCAGAGAAGTGAAAGGTGGAAAATGTGACGACTTTTCTTCAAAGACTCCCAGAGGGCTTCGGAGAACAGATCAACCATCTGAGTTTAAAAACAGACTTGCTGGGTGAAACTTCAGTAAAGAGCAGACTGACAGGCACGTAGGCAGATACAAGAGAGGCGTCAGCGTGGCTTTCTGAAGAGAAGAGTCATGCCTCAGAAATCAGTGGAGGTATTTCCAGGAGCCAGCGATCATGGGAATAAGTTGGCACGGTACCTTCAGTGTCTTACAGGCTTTGGAAAGGTCCCTCGCTGAAGTTCTCGGGGAAAAGAAGCTGTTGAAGGAGAAGGAGTGTTGTTTTCTGGGTTGATGACTGGTTAAAAGACAGGGAACAAAAGGAAGGAGAATTTCAGTGGAGTTCCTAATAAATTATTTGGAAAAAGGATGAGTAGTGAGATGAGAGAGTCTGCTGATGATACAGAATTATTAATGATAACGAAATTAAAAATGAGCATCAAAGAGTTGCAGAAACCTCACTCAGGTGGACCAGGAGTCTTCAGCTGAAAATGAGGGGGGAGCGTGTGCTGTGGTGAGAGCACAGAGAGTCACCGTGCTTTGTGGGAAGCGAATAGGAACGAGAAAATTGGGCAGATTCGGGATGTATCAGTTAGTTCAGTTCTAAGTCTGTCTCAAAATCTCCCTTTCACTTTCATTTTATTCTGAACCTGGTTTTGGGACGTATATTAAGAGCATCCTTCTGCTTACACTTCCTTGTTCTGTGAATGGTGTATCTCACTTTGAACCACAAGCCAAATCCAGTCAACATTCAAACAAGGGCATAAATAGACTGTTTGGATTGTTTTCTTGTATGTCAATCCTCAGCCAGGACAAGTATTTAATCTGTTCAGCAGAATTCCTTCTTTGTGTTTGCTTTTTCTCTCTCTCTCTCCCTTCCTCCTCTTTTTTGAATTTAAATTTCAAATGGTAAGGCACAACACTCAGATTCTATAGAGATTATCGCGCCCGGTTTCTCCATCCCCCATGCTCTGCCAGGAGAGGTGCAGTAGCCCCGACTCCATCTGCAGCCTGCCAAAGCCAGCACCTGCTCCTGATCAAAGGAGGCTTTATAATGGACTTGTGGGGATCTGGGGTTTCACTCACGTTTGTCCCTTGAGGTTTACATTGGAGCAGGACTCGCCTGTTCCTGGAGATGCTGCTCAGCTAAATCATGGAAAAGGCTTATTTTGTGTCATTATTTGCCCTTGATGTGCACAGGGTGGCTGCCACTTCAGGGGCTATTCAGGTTAATTATTTTTCTTAACCTGTTTTGCACACTGTGCCCAAAGGGGACCGGGGGCTGCGCATCCCACGGGGCAGCTGTGCCCGGTGAGCAGCCCCAGGGCACGTGCGTGCGGCAGTGTGAGTGTCCCAAGGGGCTTCTCGGGCCACCCTGTCCAGCTCTGCAACTGGTACGAGACTTCACGGGGGACAGAGCTGCCACTGGTTTATCCGACCTGGTTTTGAGTAGGATGAGTCGGGTGCGTGAAGCGTGCCCGGGGAGACTGCACCGCCCAGGACCGCGGGGCAGAGGGACCGGCTCCGGAGGGGTTAAAGCGTCCGCAGTGGTGGTTCCGCTGCTCGGTTTTGTTGTAAATTGCTCTTTGATGGGAAATTAGGGTAACATTTTTTTTTCCAGAGATGTCACTTTTAATTCCTCCCATCTAGAATTTATTAATGGGTTGTGACACGCTGTGGGTACACGGAGGAACTGGCAGGTTTTGTGTTTGGTGCTTTCATTATGTAAATGTAAACAGTCCAGCAAAGAAGCGGGGACGTAATATCTGGGCTACGAGGATGCGCATAACTAAGAAGCGATTGATCAGCGCGGTGGAAATCTGCCAAGAACGGTGCCGGGTGCTGAGCTGCCTCTCCCCTCGGCATCCCTGGATGTGCCCGGCAGCAGCAAGGGTGGTTCACCAGTGAGTTGGGGCACTGGGCTTTGTTCGTCTCCACCCACGTGTTTTGCCCTCCCGCTGCCCAGCCGTTTAGGGTCCCTGGTGCTTGGCCCTGGTGCGAGGGAGAGCCTTTTGGGTCACCCACGGCCGTGAGAGGGGAAGCGGGAGCTGGTGGGGATTCAGCTTTTAGTGTTGGAGTTGGAGACAGTTAACTGAGACAGTGCCAGGTCTGACCTCGCCTCAGCTGACGGCTTGCGCTGCCCTCGGCAGCAGGGCTTAGGGGAGGTAGAACTTGATTATGAACTCTACGATTACCAAAGGCGGAGGAGAAGCTAGATTGCATTTCCTGAGTCATGGGCAGACCTGGTGTCGCAGGCTGTGGTCCAAGCTGGGGTCCTGCTGTGGCTGCGTGTGGTGACAGGAGCTTTGCAGGGGTTTCTGAGCTGCAGTTGCTCCTCTGAATTGCAGCGCTACCTCCCGCTTCTAAAAGCAGGAACTCCTCTCCTCCTTGAAGACCTGCAGAAAAACGTCCTGAGGGGTGGGAGCCATCAGAGGTGGCCTCCAGGCAGAGCATGGAGGTGCTTGTAACTGGTACTTGTAAAGGCAGGAACCATTTATGAAATGTGAGTCGAATCTGGATTGGGACTTTGATAGTTGTTTGTTAGAGAGTGGGCGGTTGTTCCCATATAGTGATCTACTTTCTTTCTTCCTCTTCCTTTTCTGCCCTTCCCAGCTGTGGGATACAGGGATTCCTGCCTTTGGTGACCTGCCCCCGTGAGGTATGGTTTGGCTCGCCCTCTGAACTCCAGTTGTTCAGCAGAACCCCTGTGCACTGAAGCTGTGTGATTTTACACGCTATAATCCACCCCCAACTTGTATTTTATCCCAACAGCTAAACAAACTGTGCCTCTTTCTCCTCCTGGCAATGCTTCAGGGTCCGGTACTTTACATGCTCCTGTCACCGAGGGCTCCGGCTGCAGCCGGTCACTGTGGGTGGTGGGAGGGCAGGACTAGCAGCCTAGGTTGGGTGCTTTCCTGGCCCCATGGCTGTGACCCTCTCACCTGAAGCCACGAGACAGGGACTGGTTTATATCTGGCAGTTTTCGTGGTGAGAGTTGCTGGAGCCTGGAGACCCAAGGCCGACACCTTTCATTAGCGACACCGGGGCTGGGGCCGTGCTGCTGGTGAAGGAGGAGCCCACGGGGATATTAAACGTGTCCCAGCGTTTTCATAGAAAGACCCAGTAATGACATCATTTACTTGTTACACCAACTGGTTATAGATGGGTGACAAAGGGCAGTTGTCCCCTCGGGGGTATGGTTCTTGCTGTACAGAAACTACCAGTCTCCACAGCAGAGAGGTTCTTGAGGCGGGCACAAGGTGACCTGGAGACCAGGGGCTGTGGATCCAGGCTGAAAGAGAACAGGGATCCTTGCCACAGAAGTGCCGGGGTATCGCTGGTGAGATTGTTGCGGGTGCCTTCGGGGTGCGTGGTCCATGTGGTCAAAAATGGGCCAAGAGATCCTCGTGTCTCCTGCTTTGAATCTCTCTGTGCAGGACATGGAAGGTGGGGGGCATCTTCTTTGCCCTGAGGTTTCTGCCGTGTGTTTGGGCTGGTGGACTCGTGAGTCTGGACTCGTGTGGAGGGATGGGCGCGTCTGAAGCGCCCCCTGCTCTGTACCAGCGCCTGCCTGGGCACGGGGTGAGTTTTGACTGTGCCGGTTCTTGGCAGCGCGCAGGGGCAGCTCGGCTGCGGGTGGCACGGCGCAGACGCTCCTCCTCACAGCCTCCCCTGCTGTCACACACGGCTTCAAAGATGGGTGGTTTTGGGGGGGTACGGAGCTGCAGGAGCTCGAGAGTGGAAGTTGTGTTTGATTTTTCCAGCTCTTCCTGGTTCTTCAGCAGGGACTGGCTCTGGAGGAGCGCTGGGGTTTGATGCTGACATCGAGGTAGATGTCAGGTGAGCTTGGGCTGCACGTGCAAAGTGCAGGGGAGGTGTGACCTCTGTGGTACTGTCTCCTCTTTCCCAGCAGATGCTTTTCTGGGAAATGTAGGACGTGGAGATGCAATGCTGCTCACTTGGGTTCAGGTTTGGTGTCCCATCAGCAATCCCATACTGCAGAGCTGCGCCAGGGAGTCATGGAGCGCGTGAAAATGGTGCTCCAGTGGGGACCTGCAGGCAGGTCGGGAGCTCGCAGGCAGCTTGCAGGGGACCAGTGTCCTCTGTCCATGCATCCCTGGCTTGCGCTCATCCTGTGGCCTCCCTGCCTGCTCCAGCAGACAGGCCAGCCCTGCTAACGAGGGCAGCAGAGGAAGAAAACTCAATTGGGCAAATTTCCCCGGAGCTTCCAGTGTGAGTCGGGTTCCTGGCGCAGGAGGAGGCTGTCAAGGCAAGTGTGTTGAAGTTACTAACGGGCAGGCAGTGAGTGGGGATGCTGAGGTACCTGACTGCGGATCTGCTGCTGAGTGAGTCTCCTGGCAGAGGCACACCCTGGGTGAGGGACCCACCACACACCCCCGCCAGACAGGGCTTTTCTCCCCTCCTACCTCCTGCTCTGGCAGAAGGGAAGAAGTTTGCTATTTCTTCTGAGAATGGAACACAGGAAATGATATGTTTCAGGCAGAGCATTGCTACGTCCGAAATAACCGTGCTGTGTTATTCCCCAGTGTGAGATTTAATTACATTCCATGGCAGTGAATTTAATTATGTCCCGTACTGCAGCGTCCTGGACGGAGATTTAATGGAGAAGCGGTGTCTGTCTGGAAGGGAGCTCTCTTCTTTGTCTTTAAAATAACCATTCTTCCTTGCCAGCAGCCCGTGGTGCTCCTTCCCCTCACTTTGCAGCAGCAGGAGTTTTAACAGACCTGCTAACCTGAAGCCATCCCAGCAAGATGCTCTGGTTTTCAGTAGGAGGGGAAGGTGTAAAGCGAGTGGCTAACCTGGAGTTTGTGGCAGGTACCAGGGAGCTGGAGCGTGATTTGTTATAAAAAGGGGAGGCAGCAGACTCGGTGGAGAGACGAGTCCCCGGCTTCCCTCCTGCCTGCGTTTGGAAGAGGCTCCAGCATCACGAGGTTGGACGCTGCCCTCTCGGATGCCAGGACGCGTTTGGCGATGCAGGGTGCAGGGGCTGTGAGGAAATACCCACCTGCGGGCACCCAGTGGGGCGCGGGGGAAGGATGTGCTGCCGGCAGCTGAGCCGTTGCTGATGCTCTATTTAGGAGGCTGAAATTAGGATTGAAAATTACGGCTTTGTGGACTTCCCGTCCCTGCATGGGAAACCCGGGGCAGAGGCGTGGGCTGCAGCTGGCTGTGGGCACTTGCTCCTGCCGCAGACCCCTCCTGCCCCGTTGGCTTTGGGAAGTTGTGGTTTGGGGCCCTGGCCCTGACTGGGGACAGCAGGGTGAGCTGGAGGGGCTCCGTGCTGCTCCAAATGCTGGCAGGCGTGGGGCACTGGGAGCCAAGACCCCCGGCTGTACACCCCGGCTCAAATGACTGGTATTTGGGATGTGTCTGGGAGGGAGCCGTGCTGGCCGTAGCTCTGCACCTCGTTAGCAAGTCCCCGTGAGGTGGTAGAGATCGGCCGGTGTCGGTGCGGAGGGGACAGGGTCTGGGGTCTCCAGCAGGCGAGGTTTCCAGATGGCTGGGAGTGCTTAGCACCTTCTGGTACCTGGCGTGGTCTTGGCACCTCGCGCGCGCACGGATGGGAGCGACGTGCATCGGTCACGCTGCTGAGGGTGATAATACCCTTGGTGATAATTCACAGATAAACTGTCACTGCTGGCTGTTGGCTGGCTGTTCCCTGGCTGCTCGCTCGTCCTCGCTGCCGTCTTTGCGTTCGATTCGAACTGCTCATAACCTCAGGTTGCACTGCTCAAGCATGTAGGTTGCCCAGGTAGCTTTAACCAGATGACCTCTCTGTGTCGTGGGCTTCTTTAGCCACCCAGCCAAGAACCTGACAGGATGTTGTTTTTCCCTGACCGTGTGCACAAAAATGAGTGGAGTTATTTGAGTAAATCTGAAAGAAACTGATTGGTTTTTTTCGGATTCGTTTCTTTTTTTTTCTGGGGGGTGGTGGGAGTGTCTGTACTTAGTTTAAACACATCTTCAAGCTATAACAACTGCTTCCTCGCCAAAGAAGATTCCGCAGAGAGATTTGGGGTGTAATTACAAGGGAGGCAGGAAAGCAGTGCGCGCACATCTCCGGTAGCATCCAGCCGCTGGGTTTCTGAGGAGGCGTGGGCTTGGGCTGCAGCCAAGCTCCAGCGTTCCGCAGCTCCCCGAGCCGTGGCCTCTCCCTCACACGCCGTCTCTGTGCTGTAGGATGCAGGCAGCTGGGTCTGCTTCATCCTGCCCGGCAGGAAGAGTGGAGACACAAACTGATAATAGGATTGCAGCGGGCAAGGGGGAGGGAGGGGAGAGATGCCACGAGGTTTTACATTCGCAGGGACCTTTCTTCTGAGCTGGCTGAACTTTGGCTGTTGCGATGGTGAAACTGGAAACTTTATTATATAACTGTAGTGTAGCTGTTGTGTAACAAAATGTCCTTTTTGAGAGAGACTTTGGTTCGCGTGGGTCAGGATGGGGAAAGTGAGCTACGGAAGACAAATTGGTCATGGTCAAGGTAAACCTAAAACCTGAAGTGCTCGGGCTAAGGAAGCCCTGATAATCTTCACTCTGAAATACCAAGATTGATTGGAAATTGCAAGTCCAGCAGCAGGTGTCTAATGAAGCTCTCACATGAAGATGGGTTGCTGGGTGATGCTGTATGACTGGAGAGTGCAAATCTAAACGATTCGCGTACCCAGGAATGTTTGTGGTGTAATTTTAAGTTATCCAGGGGAGTTAACGTAGCTATGCAGCCAGCCCGGCAAGGAGAGTGCAGCAGCCACTTACCCACACCCAGTGATGCAGTTTTCCTTGAAAAACAGGCAAAATCAAGCTATAAAACACTTCTGGCCATGGAGCTGGCCCAACTTTTGTGCTCTCTGCCAGTCTTAACATGAAACAGGGCCCCAAAATGGGGCAGGGCATTACGTGTTGGATCCTTACAGAGAGTTGACCGTGGGCTGAGGATAAACCCTGCCAGTGGATGAGCAAAGCAATATGCTCTGTAATTCTGGATTCATCCCGGTGTGTTTGTGGGATAAATAAATCAAATTGTGTGATGTTTCCTCGTCGTGGTCTCGGGAACCCAGGTTGGGTGATCCGTGGACGAACATTGACCTCAAATGGATACTCGGCAATTCTGCAATAGGATGAGGATTTGCTGTGCTCTGTGCGTGTGTGTCCATGTTTATAATCACACATTTTATTTTGTCAAGGATTTATAGAAAATTAAAGGAAATTAAAATGCCAGTTTACTCTTAAACCTCACTGTCACAGGCAGATTGGAAGAGGAGGCCATCTGTATTTTGGTTTGAAAGTTTCGAAGTGGAGCAAACGGAGCCCAGATGTGGGTTGGCAGCCCCGTCGGTGCTGACTTGTCGGCTCCCGGAGCAGGAAGGATATCAGACAGGATTTCCGAAGTGGTGTAAATAAGGCCCCTGGGGCATTTCTCGTGCTGTGGGGCTGCTTTGCCTTTCAAAATAATACCTAGAATTCAAATGCCTGTGGTTGTGTTAACTCGACTGCGGAGCAGAGAACGGGGAGTCCCGTGTTTGGCAGGGGAGCTGGGAGAGGGCAGGTCTCCCGGGGGCAGGAGGTGTTTGAGGCGGGCACTGCCCGAAGCCACTTGTACTGCCAAGGTCCACCTGTTCTGTTGGCATTGGAGGAGAGAAAACCCCTGTATCCGTGAGAGATGTTGCTGTGGTTTGTTCGTGGTGGGATGGGTGTGAAAGCCTCTGCTGGGGATTAACAGGACCCCTGAGGGCACAGGGGTGGAAGGGCTGGGGAGAGGACTTCTGGCTTTGTCAGGATTGGTTGGCCACTCGGCTTTAAGAAAAGAGGAGAGTAACTCACTGCTTTCTTGTCCTACCAGCTCACCAGTGTCCCAGGCTCTGTTCCTTCTGCTGGTGCCATGGTGTCCTGTCCCAGTACTCTGGCAGACCTTCCATATACCTTTGGTCGGCTAGTTGGGAAAAATCCTGTCACCTTATTTCTTCTTCCCGCAGTGTTTGGAAGTCCTACAGTTTTACTTTTCCCTCCAAAACGTATTTTTTCCTTTCAGAAATGCATGTTGTGAGCTCATCAGTCTCCACTGTTCTCCTTTTTGTCTTCCAGAGTAAGGAGATTGGCCTACAGATGCACGAAGAACTCCTGAAGGTCACCAACGAGCTTTACACGGTGAGTCACGAGCTGATCCCTCACCCGAGCGGCGAGGGGAGCGGAGGCAAGCAGGCAGTGCCACCTGGTAGAGCGAAACCCCGCTCGGCATTCCGCCATCCCGGCAACCTGCGGGGCAGCCCCTTCCTTCCTCCTGTGTGTGTTGTGAGCATTTCACTCTTCGCTGGCTTTGAGGGCAGCAGAGGAGGATTTCCCAGCGGTCGGGCCATGAGGGGCTCCTGCAGCGGGCAGCGAGTCGTGCCGCAGAAGCATTTCACTTCAGCGTAGGTGGAGACGTTTTGGGCACGATCCAGTGCGATCCCCGGTGTCCGTAACGCTGTCACCTGCTGGGCCTTCTACACCGTGTTGCCTTCCAGCCTGCTCCAGTTCTTGGGCGGGTGATTTCTCCCAGGCACTGCTGGCTCTGACGTCGCGCTCGGAGTCGGCGGTGCCAGTTTGTGGCTGACACCCGGGCAGCTCCTGCGAGCCTGGTGGCCTGGGGATGATGGCTGAGTGGGGATGATTCCCTGTCACCTTCTGCCAGGGAACACGTACGATTTTTAGCTCAGCTGCGTCTCCTCGCTCCAAGGAGCACCCTGCCTGCAGAGCGGTCGCTGTGCCTCCAGGTGAAGTCCTACCCTGTTACTCAGGACATTGCTCTTCAAGCAGGTTTGCACGGTAGGCAGTAAAAGCCTTTGTGATGCTTCCATCTCCTGCCCTGTAGCAATTGTTTTTCTGTTTGTTTGTATTTTATTTGTGGTTTAGGGTCAACAAAGCAATATAAAGTCTGTCTTCTGTTGGAAAATTAAGAAGTTCTATTTACTTTGGTTGTATCTGTTACTGGTACATGAACAACACTGCAGTAGGTTTATTCCTAAACAATCATTTTATTCCATCTTTTGAAAAATAGGCCTAAGCAGCGGAGTGTGAGTGATGCTGTTTGAAATTTCTG
Organism: Actenoides lindsayi; assembly: GCA_025331215.1. Taxonomy (NCBI): domain Eukaryota; kingdom Metazoa; phylum Chordata; class Aves; order Coraciiformes; family Alcedinidae; genus Actenoides; species Actenoides lindsayi. The sequence continues at coordinate 14,470 of WTSP01023328.1, read as the reverse complement.
CTATGAATCTTCTCTCAACTGGTGTGTTTCTGCATTGGCTGTTGAAGGGTTCAGTTTTTGCAGTGTGGGTGGACAGCCAGGTTGGGTTAAAATGCCTACGTGAGATTTGGGAGTGTTGCTGATAGCTGAATGTCACAAGCTGTGTTAGTGGTGGTGACTAATTAAGATTAATTACAATAGCAGTGTGACGGATGCAAAACAAGGAAAGATTAACGAGGGCTGGGCTGACCTTAATACCAGTGTACTCGGAACCCAAACAGGGGACAGGGGCAACACCCAAGGGACGTGGTTGGGTCAGCCTGAGGATCAGGAGTGTGCTGAGCCCTGAAGTGCATGCAGTTGGCCAAGGAAGAGCATGGACAGTAATTTTGCTTCTGCTGAGTCTGTGGCAAAACCCGTCCTCACTGGAGCTGAGATTTCCCCCGTTTGCTGCTTTGCTCCCACATGCTGAGCAGGATGTGTTTGGATGGTGAAACAGACTGGAACGGCTGGTGGAGCTTTGTGTTTCCTCTGAGGAGCTTTGTGTTTCCTTTGAACTGACCTTGCTGCTGAGATAACAAACCGACTGTGTCATCCGGCTGGGAAGGAGCAGGGAAGAGATGTGATTATTTCAGAAATGACGATGAAACGCAAAGCAAAAGCAGGTCCTGTTGGGCAAACAAGATCAGCTTAAATCTGCTCGGCACAAACCAGCTCCCTCCGGCCGGGAGTTCTCTGTCCTTGAGCCACCAGGTAGAACAGGCTTAGCTGCATGCTGGGCTGGCAGCCTGGCCCAGCGTGCCGCTGGCAGGAGTTGCTGTGTTCATTGCAGCACGTTGGGCACCCAGGAGCAGCACGTTCGGTAACCGTGGCTGCCGACAAAGTCACAGAGAGACGGAGGAGCCCCGGTGCCGGGATGCTGCAAAGCGTCACTTGTCTGCCGTCAGCGCAAGGAAGTCGTTTATCTTGCCCGTGGCCAAGCCCGGTATCCGTAGCACAGCTCTGCCCTGGCGAGGCCGCTTCTTGGGCCTTCCAGAGGGGAATTCTGTGCGCTCTGGGGAGACTATATAATTTTTTACAGGCTTCTCAGGCAGTCACTGTCTCAAACTTAAGCCAAAGTAACTATATCGATTTTAATTCATCCTTGATTCTGATGCAAGTCACTCTGTGGACTCGCTGTGCGAAAAGAACCAAACCCCCAGTCCACACTGATTTTAATTAAGAAGGAAGTAGACGACTTTCGTTGTGAAGCAGGAGCTGCTTGTGAGCAGCTCTGCGCAGCAGTAACGTAGCTGTGCCTTCAAGTCAGCTTCGTTCTTCCGACTCCAGCTTCCCAGCTCCAGTAGCCAGATGCCGAGTCGGAGCCCGTAAAGGCTGGCGGCTCTTGGTGCCGCTGCTCACGGGACCCTTTCTCTGGTGTATGTGTTCCCAGGTGAGGAAGTCAGGCTGACGTTTTAGGGTAAGAAAAGCAGTGACCTCAGAACACTGTTCGTTGGCTTTCTGGGAGCTCTGGCAGCAATGTGCCGTTTGGCGGGTGGCTCTACCGACGGGCTCTTCGATGGATGGGCTCCGTGGCTGAAGGCAGCGTGTGTCGGTCCGCAAAGGTACTGTGGTGTGAACCGGTGCGGTTCTTTGTCACAAGGTTATGGAAGAGGACTAATAACCGTGGAATTAATTGTATTAATTAGAATAATACCTACAGGTACATTACCCAGGTTAAAAATAATAGTGGCTGTCCCCTGTGTAGCAGGACATGAGTTGGCTGGAGGGGGTTTTCCCTGCCCGTTGGAAGCACAGCGATGGAGCAGACTGTTCCTCGGCGGTTAGCGGGTGTTTTCTGCCAGTGTCCTCCTGTGGAAATCATTGACTGTATCACACGTTGCTCAGTATCCCGCTGTAGAAATGCTCTGAAATAACACGTTTGCTTTCATGACAGCAGATAGGCAGAAAGACCCTGTTTCTGGTCTGCCTCCTCAGCGGGGTCAGAACCTTAGTGCGGAGCTGTTGAGGAATACAAAGCGCTTCCAGCTGAAGGCGGCAAACGGTGCCGTTTGTGGCGGGTATTTTGGCAATGGCTGTTATCCAGAACGTGTTATTAATATTGGAAAACACAACTTGTGTTGTTAAATAACTAATGAACATTGGAACATATTTTCCTCCCTCCGCCGCCGCTAATTAACTTATTTGCAGAAGAGATCCCAGGGACGCAGCTGTGGCAGTTCCTCTCTCTGACACGACGGTGCAAGACGGGGACGTGGCGGCTCGATGGCGAGCGCCGCGCGGGCACGAGGGAACTGTGGATCGAGGGCTGATGGCTCAGCGCAGAGGGGTCCCCGTTCAAGATCAAGGCAGATATTGACCCCGAAGGAAACGTCCCCCAGTGTGGAGGCGCGAGCTGCCGAGGAGCCGGGTTGGCACGGCAAGCTCTTCAGGGCGTCTGTTTCAGCAACACGGAAGCTGAAGTCTGGGGAAAATGTGATGGATATTAGCTCCTTTGCACTTCAATGGAGGCTTTCAGAAGAGTTTTAAACCTGCTTCCCCCGTTACCTTTTCAGGTTCAGATGGGGATAAAGGAGGAAAAAGGGGCTTTGTTGAGGAGAGTTCCTGCTGTTGTCAGCAAAAAGAAGTCATCGGGAGCCCGTGTGAAGGTACCGGCCGCGGCTCGGGCCCCCCTGGCAGAGCTGTGCAGCCGTGAGCGAGCAGAGACAGCCGATGAATTGTGCTGAAGTCTTTCTGGTTAGGTAACCCTCTTGTAACCTCTAGACTTCACACAAGTCATGCCATTTGGACCCCCGTTTAGTTGCTGGGATTTTCTGTTGCAGTGGGGGAATCCCTCTCACGGCCTGACTGAAGTACAGGACTTTTCTTCTTCGCTTTCCTCTGAGTTTTTCACAAAAAGATGAAGACAGTGAAGATGAGGAGAGCTGAGTGAGGCAGAATTTCTCTGTGTTTTGTTTGTGTCTCCTGCAGTGCTCACCACAGAAACTGCAGTTTGAAATGTGTGGCTCAGATCTGTGTTAGTATTTTTGAGTTTTTGAAATAAAGCAGCTCAGAAACAAAGCACAAGCCCCCGCTTGCTGTTCCTTGCAGTTGCCTAAAATTGCACCTGCCAGCGATGGCACATTTGTGCAGCCTGCGATGCGGCACTTGGAGCTCCTTGGCAGCTGAGGTTGGCGCTTGGCAAGAGGAGAGATCATGTGTTTCAGCCGAACCTCGTCCAAGTGAAACGCTCCTGGTTCCTGCCGACAGCCGCAGCGGAGGAAATCTCTATTTTCTTCATTAAGTCTTGTGCAAGGTTGCCCTGGCTGTGGGTTCTGCTCCTTCCTAACTCCTCGAGGCGAGCTTGGCCCGGTGCTGTTGCCAGTGGCACCTTGCATGAGACTGATCTTCACAGAGGAGTCGGGCATCTCGAGCCCTGTCAAGGCAATGTGAAAGGAATCATCCAAATCCAGAAGGGAGATGATAAAAGGGGACAATGTGACTAAAGGCATAAAGAGAGAAGAGCAGATGTGTTCCTCTTGCCAGCTCCATTAAAATGATCGCAGTGTGCCCTTTGGGCTTTTGTCTCTGAAAGGAAAGGCTGTGGTAGAAGTTTTGCCTGCAGGATGGATCAGCGGTGGATCGGCACCGTCTACCCAGAGTCACCGATGGAGATCTTCTGTTTAAAGGACAAGGAGGTGCTGCAATCCACCCTGGCGCTGGCTGTGCCTACCGGCAGCAGCAGGAGGAGGATCAGGTGGTGATAGGAGACAAGCTCCATTTCTGCTTGGAAATTGCAGCTCCTCCCACCTTCGAGATGGGATCTGCTGTCAGGATGGTAGAGCAGGGGTTATGCTGAGGGGTTGGACTAGCAGATGGGCAGGGTGAAAAGTGACTTCAGGTTGACTTTGGCCTCCCCACAGTGTCTTTGTCACAGACACTCTTACCCCAGCTGCGAAGCACTGGATGTTATCTCTCATTTCCGTGTAGGAAGATACATGGTGCTCTTTGAACATGGGTGTGTGCTGGTGGTCCCAGCCTGTCCCTGCAGTGGGGACCGAGCGTGGAGAATGGTTCTTGCACCAGCTCTGTGCCGTTTTGAAACAGGACTAGTGATGGGGGTAGTTTTATGGGCTTTTCCTTCCTTCCTTCCTTCCTTCCTTGTTGTTCCTTAGTACCATAGTGGCCTCAAACAGCCTTGGCCCAGCTGTGACATGCTGCCCACAGCTGTCATCTTCTCATGCACCAATGCTTCTTGTGGCTTTGGGGCGGGCAGCTTACAAACTTCTCTTTCCTCAGGTGATGAAGACCTACCACATGTATCACGCAGAAAGTATCAGCGCTGAGAGCAAGCTGAAGGAGGCGGAGAAGCAGGAGGAGAAGCAGTTCAACAAGTCAGGAGACATCAGCGTGAACCTGCTGCGGCACGAGGACAGGCCCCAGCGGCGGAGCTCCGTCAAGAAGATCGAGAAGATGAAGGAGAAGGTGGGTGAGAGGGAAGGACGGACAAGGGAGCCAGGCTGGCCTTGGGGCTCCCCGTGGGAAGGAGGTTTGGCTCCTGACCCTGTGACTGGGGGCTGTGGTTTCCTCACCACCTATTGCAGAAACGGAGAGGCACCTCTAACAAGGGATAACTGTCCAGGGTTCCTTCAGACAGAGACTTGTGGCAGGCAAAAAAAGGGCCAGATCTATAAAATAATAGCGTTTCTTCCTCCACAGACTGTCTGGGAGTTGAGTGCAGCGTGTAGTTGGCCTTGGTAGCTGAAATGCTGCACACTGTTCCGCTTCAGCAAGTCCTACTAGATCTCAGGGTCTCAAAACCTGCAATTTTTCTGTTAATTTTAGAGAAAAAATCAACAGCTTCCTCATCTGACTCACTGGCCCAGCACTGGGACGCTGTTGAGCAGCAGTGTGCTTCCTCAAAGAGTTAATCTTTTGTGCTAAACCTTTGGACTAGCGATCTGCCTGAGCACGTGCCCCAGATCTGAGCACATCTGCTTTCCTACAGAGTCTTGAATTCTGTGTCCTGTTCTAAATTTTCTAGCTAGGGCCTCTGGGCCAGATTCCACTTTGATACAGCTGCATAAATCTGGAGCAAGTCCAAACGTATGTCAGCGTTTCTGGGAGGAAAATTTGGCCCCCTCACTTTGATTGATGCCAAAACCTCCACGAATGCACAGCTAAAGGGAGAGCAGCTGTGCTCGGGATGCGCTGGGCACCTCTGAGCAGAGCGCGCTCGTTCTTTGCTGGCTGGTGGTACCAGGGGTGCTCAGCTGTGGTCTGCTCCACTCTGGTGAGGGTGCCCGTACCAAATTTTACTCATTAACACATCACACCCAGGCTGCAGGGGCCCTGCAGCAAGAGAAGCTGTGAAAGCAGCATCCTGTTTGTGCTCTGACGCTCCTTTTTGCTTCCTCAGAGACAAGCCAAGTATTCTGAAAACAAGCTGAAGTGCACTAAAGCGAGGAACGACTACCTGCTGAACCTGGCAGCCACTAATGCTGCCGTCAGTAAATACTACATCCACGACGTCTCCGACCTCATCGATGTAAGTGCTTCCTCCCTCTGCCTGCCTCCTGCCTGCTTTCTACTGACAAAGCTCGCAGCTAAATCTTGAGCATGGTTCGGTCCTTAAATGCCCTCTCATGTGGTGGTAATGAAGGGGTAGGGGCTTTGAAAATATGCTTAACTAGGGCCTCAGAATTGTGCCATGGATTATTTTTTCCTTTCCCTGTGGTGTTTTTTTTTGTCTCCCAGCTGCACACACGCATTTAACTTTCCCCCCGGCTGATGTAGGGATATATGAGCAGAGCTATAGCTGCTGTTAAATGGGAGTGATGGCATCGTAGAATGGTTTGGGTTGGAAGGGGCCTTAAAGACCATCCAGTTCCAACCCCCCTGCCCTGGGCAGGGACACCTCCCACTAGAGCAGGTTGCTCAGAGCCCCATCCAACCTGGCCTTGAACACCTTCAGTATGTGGCATCCACAGCTTCCCTGTACAGCTCTCAGCATCAGGCTTTTCTGAACTTTGTGGTGGCCACACAATCATACAACAGAGTAAGGGATCCCTATTTATGCTACACAGAAACTTCTTCCATCGGTGTCTGGAAAAAAAGATGGAGTTTTTCATTGTAACTGCAGGGTATTAACCAGCCTGAACCAAACACATTCCTGAGCACGTAAGCAGGGGAGTCTGGGTTGAACTGCTCGGGTCAGGCACATCTCACGAACAGTTACAAACCAGAAATTGCTGGAGTGTTTCTGCACCTTTCACGCTGTATCACAGGCGTGCTGGAAGCACAGGCTCTGGCTGTCAGTGCACTTGGCTCTGCCTCCAGAGCTGCGCAGACGTGGTGCTTTCCTCCGCGCTGAAGTGATGGCTTCATCCGCTGTGGCTCCCACGCGGTGGGATGTCCTGCAGCTGGAGCTTCGCAGAGGCCAGAGCCTTAGGAGGAGTGTTTGCCCTGGGGCAAGCCAGGTGAGCCTGAGGTTTCCTCCCGGTCCATGGATTAGCCTGCATTTGAAATAGATAAACTCTTAGGAAGATCAGATACAGCTTTGGTTTTGCTGTTGAAACACAAGAATTTTTCTCTGTGCTATGCGCGTCTGCCGTGTCTCTCAGTGTGAGCACTTGGCTCTCCTCAGCTTTGGTGGCAGTTCAGCACATGTGGAAGTGCTTTGCTAGCTCTGGAAGGCACTTGCTGAGTTGTATCAGAGGGGCTCATTGCACGAAACAGCCTCAGGGCAGGAACTGCTGGAGCAGGTTTCGTAGTAATGTCAGGAACTGAACGTGTGTGTGTGTCAGCGACTCCTACGAGCTTCTTTTAAATGCTCTGAGAGAAGGGATTTCCATGTCTTCCTTTAATAGGTGTCTTCAGAGTGGCATAGACTGCACGATGCAGAGTTTCTTCCTGCTAGAGCTGCTTCAGGGAGCACATAGAGAGCGGATCTCTAAGCACAGAGTTAGTCTTCTGGCTCCATTGTTACCTAAATGTACTGGGCTGTTTGTCTCCTTTACTTAACCCACTGACATGTATTTATTCTTCTGAGCATTAATTAAAGTAAGTCAGATGCAAAGCCCCTGATGACCTCAAGACTTTGAGACACGATAAAATATTCTTAGCATGTCATTTTTGTTCCCTTTATTATTTAGAGATGTATTTAGACATGTTAAAAACTGAATAACTTGATCACAGAGACATAAGAACGGCAAGATACGGTAGTAGCACCTTGATTAACCTGTGAGGTTTCTGCTTTCCTTGTCTGTATTCTCCCTCTCTCTCTCCTTCTTTCACATCTATTTATTTTTTTAAGCAAGAATGACTTATTTTCATGGAGTTTTGGGGACTTTCTGGAGAGTCGCTGAGTTCCACTGCAGTTCTGGCTGTTTACATTATTCCTCTGTACTTTATTTCCTTGCTGAGAGGTCCACTGGAGTCTGCAGATGGCTTTTCTTCCGCACTCCAGGAATCCCTTCAGGGGACTTTAACTAAAGCATCTTAGCTTTGTGCAGCTAAATTCCCCTAATGTTACGTTCCGTTCACCAAAGAAAACAAAATATCAGCTCTGTGAGCTGCACACGGGTGTCCTAATTTTAAATGCCCAGAGGAAGAGCAGTTTATCTGAACAGAGTTTTCTACAAATTCAATGTATTTTGCAAGAGCAGGCTGAGGAGGGTTCCATTCACTGTGTCTCACTGGTACTGAAAGCAGTTGAAAGAAAAGACAGCCACTGGTGCCAGCAGCATTGGGCTTTCTGTCGGTGTGTAACTCCACGTTGAGGAAAATGATAAACCAGGTATTTTTAGATGTAGTTTTAAAGTAAGTGTTGTGATCTGAGTACATTTAACAGCGGTGATAAGGAGGCAGTGCCTTTCACTCTTGGGAAGGACACAGAACACGGGGTCTGTACCATGGCAGGACATGCTCCCTCCTCCCCTGGGGCAGCCCTGTCAGTCCGTGGGACGCAGCGGAGGGGCTCTGAGCAGAGGCAAGGAGTCCAGCTTCAAGCAAGCGCCAGCGCAGCGGTGGCTGCGGCAGCACGAGCGGAGCTGGGCGACGCGGGACCCTGGGTGCCTGGAGGAGCGGGTCTGCAGGAGGAGAGCTTCATGGGGGGAACAGTTTGGGGTTAGCTCAAACCCAGGCCGGCCGTGCTTCTGTAGGATCCCGGCAGAGTCCGTGTGTCGCGGTTGTGCCGATTCTCCCGGCTCCTCCACCCTGTGTCACCAAGGGGGGTGGATGCTTGCTGAGGCGCTGGGCTGTCTTTCTGGGACGCAGAGGGGTGACGGGGGCTCTCGCACACCCCTCGTGTCGAGCGCTAATTGCCACGCGCGCTCTTTCGATTCGTACGCAAAGCTGAGCCGTCAGGACACCGGAGCGGCTCGTTTAGCGGCGTTTCCCCCAAGTCCCACGTGGCTCGGTGTCATCTCTTAGGCGCAGCCTTGACATTTCTTGTGCCCTCGGCACCCTGCAGACTGGAGACTTCTGTGAGAGAGGCGTGGTGCTGATCCGTGGTGCTGATCTGCGGCGCTGCCGAGGGAGGAGGTCCCAGCTGCGCCGGGAGCGGGCCCGGAGTCCTCCCGGGGCTGCGGTTTAATGAGAAACCTAACACTCCATCCGGGGAGCCGCGGAGCGGCACAGAGCCTCTATCCCTCCCTCTGTCTCCAGCAGCCTTTTTGTTTTGCCCTTTGGAAAGGGGGAGAAGAATTTAGAGACGGATCAAATTCGATTTGGACTCAAAGTGCACCGTTGTGCCTCTGCCCTTGACAGAAGGCTGTGTTTAGATTGAAATGCTGGGCTTCGCCTCTCATTTCTGTCATTAACTGTGTGACCAAGTTAATCTCTTTGGCCACGTATGTGAAGTGGAGATAAAGCTGCTTATCCATCCCTCGGGAGTTCTGTGTGAAATGGCTGTAAAATATTTTGAAGTGGCCACGTGAAGGATTCAGCAGAGCAAACTGCGACAGTCGATGTCAGCACGTACTGGTCCAGCAGACCTTGCTCAGCCTCCTGGAAACCCTTTTGAAACAGCCCCTTGCTTCTCTTGGATCTGTGTGCTTGCCACATCTGAGACAAACAAGCAAGAAAAGGAGGGGAATCCTGAGGAGTTACTGCTCAATTGTTTGGTCCCTAGAAAATTTAGCTGATGGCAGAGTTGTCTTTCACGTGGTCAAGTGGTGCTTGGTCAAGTTAGGAAACAGCAGTCAGAACTGTTGTGCCAAAACCCTTCCTCTGGCTTTACTTACCTCGCAGTAAAGCTCTGGGTTTTGCAGCGATGTTGGGAGAGGACAGAAGTTAGAATATCCATACGAATGCATAATGCATCTTTAAAGGGAGGGTAAAGAAAAAATGAGGAAAAAAGGGAGCAGAGCAGAGCAAACAAGGAGAGCTGTTTGTTTCCAGCTGGCACTGGGTGCTGAGGATGGGCAGTTGGGCTGCAGTGCCCTGCTGAGTCGAGTCATCGATAGCAGGTGAGCCGGGTGCTTGGGTTCTGCTGGGGGGTGTGCTGCCCGCCAGGGTGGGCACGGGGCCTGCACCATGGGCTGTGTTTTGGAGGGGCTTGGCCTGCTGGGATCTATTTTTAGGCATCTCCTGCAGCTCGTGTCACCAGTGCCATCAGCGGCTGATGGCCTGGGTGCCTCTGTGCTGCTCCGCGTGGCACCGCTGGTGAGGAGATGCTGATTCCTACAAGCAGAGGGTCTCCTCTGGGGCTTTGCTCTGTTGTTTGAAGCAATCCTTCCAGCATCAAGAGCCTTTCAGTTCCGCAGAGGTTCCTCCCACGCTGTCCCATGAGCGGGATCTCTCCCAGGCCCCGGGCTCCCTCCAGCCCTAGCAGCCAGGTAGGTGTTAGGTGGGAGCTCCGCGCGAGGCGTTGCCATCACCGCACCGTCGTGGCCGTTGCTCCAATCTCACTCTGTCCCGGGGCGCAGTGCCCGTACCGCAGCTCACCGTGCTGCCTCTGCCACCTGCGGATCTGCCTTTGGGGGGTTCCAGATAAACTCAGCAGTGAAGAGAGCAAGCAGCTCCCATCCAGAGGTGTTAGGCTGGAGCAGGAGCTCAGTGCTCTCCACTGTGTGGCTGCCGTGTCCCTGGTGGGTGGTTTAGGTGGCAGTTTGGGGATGTCACCAGCAGCCTGCAGCACATAAGCCGGTCATCCCTCCCCATCGCTGCGCAGGGAGCTCTGGGACATGGAAAATACGGTGCTTTTAGGAGGTGCTGTCACTAAGTTTGCAGAGAGCCATGAGGTGAGGAGCTGAGGTGCCACAATACCACCTGAGTGCACACGCTTTGGGTTGGGAGGCTGCAGTGGATGCTGAGGACCATCCATGCTGGGCTCTGACAGCTCTGTACACGCACAGGGGGTGCAGGGCCTGCTGGGTTCCTGGGTACCTCGAGTCGGTGGAGAACAAACACCTCAGCTGCCGTGGCTGCAAGGTGGGTTAAACAGGACATGCCTGAGGTCGCAGAGAGCTCCATGCAGTAATCAGTGATAAAACCAGAAATACCCATGTGCCTTTGAGAGCTTCGTGTGCTTTAAGGCAATAAATGAAAAAAAAAAAAAAAGGGTTAGATTTGTATGATCTCTTTAAACACAAGGCTTCTGTGGATGGTGAGGGAAGGGGAAAGAAAAGAGGTGCATTTGCTTGATTTCAGAAATTTGACATCATTTTGCATAGACCAGTACCCTGGTTTACTGAACTTAGATTACTCTTCTTCTGTATGCAGGTGATTAATAATAGCTACCCGTTTGTAAGCAGAAGCCATTAAATCATCATACTCTAATAGCTAAGCTGCTCTTAGGGTACTATATTGAACCGAAAGAATCCAACCAATACACATTTCTTAAACTGCCAGTCCTGGCTTTAATAATATGACAAAACTATGGGTTTTTTTTCCCAAAGTTTGCATGTAGTAAGCAATTTATTCCTCACGTGGGTACCACAGACACTGGAAGTGGCATGCTAAATTAATTAAGCACATGTGCTGATTGTTTTCTGATTCAGAAGTGCCATGCAGCCTGTAAATTTTACTGCCTGAAGACCGTGATCAGCCTTTGTCTGAGAAACCTTGTTTGTGTGGTACAAAAAAGCAACAGTTCTTTCCTTTAGAGAAAAGAATTTCTTCTTGATGCTTTGGGCTGCGTTTCCCAGAGGCTTGAAAGGAAAGCCTCAAGGTCTTCGTGTCCTTTAAAAGATTAACTTACCAATGCATTCATCTTAAAAACAAAACAGAACCAAAACCGCACCACCAGCCCCCAAGCAAACAAAACAAAGAAAACCCCCGACCCCCCAAAACCCCAATCCACCTAACAACCAAAAAAAACATTAAAAAGTCCTAAGAAAACACACATGGGAGAGGGAGTTGCTGTAGAGAGACTAAAGAGCAAGATAAAATGTAGGTTAAAAATGTGCCAGAAAGAAACCTGCTCTGGGAACCATGGAGTTAATTATCTAGAGCTACATTCAAAGAGGACTACATAATATTTGGCTCTGTAGTACTTATAGTTAAGGAACCTTTGATGAAAATTAATCTCATGCTTCGGGGCATGAGTTGATTCCTGCAAGGGTCAGGGGGAGCCCTGTCCTTCCTCTGCCGTATCCTCACGTAATTCCCAGTTTGGCTGAAAATCAGTCAGTTGTTTGGGAGTCTTTATGTCTTGGTTTCTGCCCCGGGCAAAACGCTGAATTGTTGGACCAGGACTGTGTCTCTGGAGGAGATCGATGGTACCTGTCGAGTTCTGCAAGCCGGGCTGTGGGGAGCAGAGGGGGACCCTTCACTCGCTTCAGGAAACACTTCAGAAACATGCCCCTGCCAATGGGTGTAGGAGAAACGGAGCCCTGGAAGCGTGCGTCATGTCCTCCGTGGGCTTCCCTTGGACCACAGAAACCTGGGAGCCCCCCGTGGGACGGGTTGTGCCGCCTCCTGTGCTCTGCTGTGAGGAGAGGCGAGGCAGGAGTGCGGGAAGCCGTGGAGGGGCTCCGGTGCAGCTGGGCCCCGGCCGTGTCCGACGTGCGGGTCGCACCCTTGCAGCACCAGAGCTGGGAGCGTGAGCTGCTTCCGAGCCCCCTCGGTGTGCTGGGTGTCCCATGGTGATGCCAGCGTTGGTGTTTCGTCAGCAGAGGAAGGGTTTTGCCGAGGGGTGCTGGGCTGCGGCCCAGCTCTGCGTGGCCAGGGGACCTGCGTTGGTTCCAGGCTCCCTCAGCACCCTCTGCGTTTGGCAGAGGAGCTGCTCAAGAGGTTTGGATGGGCCTCAGATGGCTAAAGCGTAAAAGGTGGGGTCAGCCTGGGGGATATTGTTGCTTTTATATTTAAAACAGTGCATTTCTAGGGCTACACCCACTTCCTAATGCTGAAAAATTCAGTGACCCTCAAACCCCCCAGGTGTGATGTGGCAAGTGCCTCCGTCCCTGGTCCTCCTCGTCCCACACAGCTGCGCACCGCAGCAGCCCTGATAGCCCCCGGCAGCATCCCCCATAGCCAGCTCCTGCCCAGCATCACGCTTGCCGGGGAATATTAGGGGTGATATTCATCAAAGGGAGACAGCCCTCGCATTTATTTGCTTCTTCCAGCCTTTTCTGAGTAATTATTTGTGGCTGCTGATGCGTCTCAGCCCTGGCGTGGTTTAATTTCCTTTGCTGCCTGGGTCTGTCTCTCGGCACACGGAGCCTGTCTGTTGTGGTGGAGTTGCTTTTTCGCAAGCATGGCTCCTACCTTTCCTGGCACACCTTTCGTCACAGAGTTTGTTTCCACGCTGTTTTTCTTGGAGGGAAGTGCAGCGACTGCGGGCGGCAGAGGTGTTGTTTTCTGCATGTTTAATACTTAGCAAATAAATGCTCTTCATCAAAAGGAATGAGAACAGAAGCAGTTTGTGTTCTCTTTGAACATTCCTCCTAAGATCTAAAGACACCTTCAGGTGTGAATTAGGTCCCACGTAGCACCCAACATTGTCATGGCCAAACATTATCCTGCTAAAGCATTATTTTCTCCTTAGCGACAGACACATCCAATGTCTTCAAACTATTTAACGGGTGAGGAAACGAGACGGATGCATCAGTACTTTGGAAAGCATTTTGTTCTCCCTGGAGCCTCAGCTGTGTAAAAACCCCCAGTGTTTCTGCAGAGCTTTGTCATTCGTGTTCAACCCGTCAGGTTCCTCTGGACCTGCCCGTCGCTGTCCTCGCTGCTGTCACCTCTGGTGACGATGGCATCTAACCCATGGGGCTGGGAGCTGTGGGCCTGGTGCAGGGTGGGAACTGCTGCCAACCCATCCGAACAGGAGCAGCAGAGCTGTGCTGGGATGTCTGCCTGTCCCATGGGGATGTCTGCCTGTCCTGCAGGGACCGGGCAGCTCTGCCCACCGATGAGGAGCGACTGAAGGTCACTGCTGGAGTTCAGAGTGGTTCGGGCTCCTGTATTTTCCACACAGCTTTGGGTGGACCTTTTAATATCTCTCTATTTCCATTCCTGTGTCTAAACTGGGGTTACTGGCACTGGGGTTACTGGCTGGCAGTTGTCTTCTGCAGCCCCCAGCCCCTCCTCCAGCGCAGCTCTGTGGTGGGTGGTGGGAGACACACATACACACACACACACACATACCCCTATTTGGCTGCTTCCGTGGCATTTTGGCCCAAACCAGCTTGCTTGAGCTCCGGGTGTGGGTTTATTTCTCAAGTTGAGCCCTGCAATATTTCCATCCTTGCAGGGGTGTTACCAGACTTAATGAATTAATACAGGGAGAGCTTTGAGCTCTCCGGATGAAAGGCACTGTAGAAGGGCTAAGGGTTGTTATTTGTGGTTCTAATTTATTTTCCATCAAAGGGATGAGAGGGGGTGAGAAAATGCCATTTGTTCTGGAGCTGGGAGCAGGAGTTTGAAGTCTTTTTTTTTTTTCCCCTCTTTCTGTTCCCCTCCCCTTTGTGTGTTTCTCTGGGAATTTCGTGGAAGTCCCTGCTCAGTCTTTTCTTCTCTGGGCACCAGTGTGTGAAGCTGCTGGCGCAGGGCTAATCACCAGAGACTTCAAGGGCTGTAGCACGTTAGGAAAGTGCCTCGTTTTCAGTAGCAAATGATTTCTGGTGTTGCAAACAACTTCTGGCTTCAGTGCGTGTTCGGCAGTGAAGTAAAGGGAAGTTTTCCTAAGGAGTTTTCTCTCAAAAGCATCTGGCAATACCCTGAGCCTTGTCTCCTTGACTCTGGCATTCAGCGATTTCCCATTGTAATGTCTCCGGTTTCTGTGCTTGGGCAGTTCCCACCCCTGAACAGTGGCAGATATTTTCTCCTGGTGTTGCTTTTTGTAGTCAAGTAGCAATAGTTTCCAAGAGAGTGGGAGGAATTCCTTGACAAGAGGTTGGAGCCAGGTGGGGTCGGGCTCTTCTCCCAAGGAACAAGCACCAGGACAAAAGGAACCATCCTCAAGCTGCCCCAGGGGCTGTCCCAGTCTGCCCAGGGCAGTGGTGGAGTCCCCATGATCCCTGGAGGGGTTTCCAAGCCCCCCGTGGAGCTGTGGTGCTGAGGG
>WTSP01023327.1:40362-97054 GCA_025331215.1 Actenoides lindsayi | reverse complement strand
TGTTAAAAAAAATATTAAAAAAAATCATAAATAAAAACCAAAACAAAACCAACCAAACAAAAGCAAAACAAAAACCCAAAACCCACAAGAAAACCCCCAAAAAACCACAATAAAACCACACAAGGCAAAAAAAAGCTTGTTTAAGCACATCAACACCAGCCCACACTACAGCTCTGGGACGTGTTATTTTTACAATTGCTCTTCCCTTTTAACAAACCCTAACATTAATGCCAATCTAATCAACACCCAAATCACTAGTTGGGGTTGACTTCACTGACAAAGCTGACCACAACTCTTCTTCCCAATTCAACCTGTATCCTAAAGCTGAGGACCACAAAAGATGTAGAAAGAAATGCAAAGTCTCACTCTAGTGTTTTCAAAGCTTACCAAACCCCAACTCCAGCCTTAAGGTACTCAGATCAGCAGCAGCTATGTTGAAGATAGGCTGGCACATTCATCCCCAGCACCAAGTCTCATTCCACCTCAGTGGTTCCTTAAAGATACAGGAAGAAAGGGCGCTCTGCTCTTTCCTCACTGCCCACACCTACAACAAACCTAAACACCCCAAGTCCCTCCTACCAAAACCATGGTTTGTGCCACACAAACTGCTCCTGGGATATAGGGAGAAACCGATCGTCATCTTCTCAAGGGAAGAAAAGGTGGCAGCTCTGACACCAGCCTAGAAGGAAAAAAGGGTGTCAGAGAAAGATAACACAGAGACTTTGATGAATTTGTCATTACTTCAGACCTAAAGCAGGGAGCAACTGCCAGAGCCTGCTGTGTTGACTGTTTAGAAGCTATGGTAATTCTCCTTGAATTTTCATATGCTCCCAGGCCTTGGGCAGGATGATGAATAGCTCGCTCTCTCAGCTCTGTACAAATGGGAAGATAAAGACAGTGACAGATCACTGTGGCTGAGACTCTCCTAGATGCTGCCAGCTCTTGGAAAGTTATAAAAGCTGTAATTTCCTTAACCTGCAGATAATGTGTGTCAGCATCCCTGGCTATAGTTAAAACTCCCAATCGCAGCTTCATGCAAGTAACACTCAGTAGAGCAAGAGATCCTTTAACAAGGCAAAGCACTGACCAGGGTAAGAGCAAGAAGGGCAATCACCAAGTCATAAATGTTTAATTTACATTAAAAAAAATCTTTTGTATTTTTAAACTTGGAGTGTGTAGGACAGATCTGCCCTCTCAGAAAGGATTAAGAGCCTGTGGCCTTCTCCCTGGCACATCCCCTTCCTGATTCTAAAAATCTCTGAACTCTACTAAAAACCTAAGTTCCTCTAGGAATCCTGATACATCCTGATAACTAAAATAAAGGCAAGTCATTCATGTTATCCTCTAGAAAAATCAAGGTCTGCTTTCAGATGTCCCACCTGCTCTGATAATCCTCGCAAACTTAATTTGCATGCTTAAGTAGCATCTCTGCCCTCATGCTGCACTGTTTACAAGAAGCACTCCTCATTACACAGTTATGCATCTATATTTCCTCTGCTCCTAAGTATACATTGTGCATTTTAATACTTGATGCTATTTCACTTGCTGGTTTGGGTGCAAGACACGCACATCAATACTTTGAAGAGACAGCCTGCCACCTTTGGATCTGTTTTGCTCCATTATATTTATGATCCAGCTCTTGAAATTCCTTTCCATAAAGCATTTCTGAAGTACCAGAAACTTACCGTAGCTTCACCTGTGCAACTGTGAAAAGCTTTTTGATCTTAGGAGTAGAAATGACCCTGGAAGCTCATGCAAACTTAAAAGGTAACACATAACGGGCTAGAGGGTGGGGAAGCTGAGTCTGAGAGTTGGATCAAAAGAATGATTTTTTTCAATAAGCATTTGTACCTGTTTTCTATCCTTTCTATTTGGGCATGGATTTAGAGCACCTGTCTACCTGCAGCTCTGCTCAGCCTCCAGTGTCCTATCTCTCACACACATGGCCTGTAAGGGAAATGTCACCTTGTAGATGGGGAGTGGGGCAGACACCTGCAAAGGTCATGGAAGAATTAAAAGAGAGCACACAAGCAAAGCAGCAACATATTGCAAGAGGCAATTAAGAGCACTGTTAATGCAGTACTCTCAATATACCCTCTAGGTATATATCAGTTGGCTATTTGTGTTCAGACTAGATCAGAAAAAGTTGTTTGGGAAACAAATTTAACAGAACCTGCAAATAGCTCAGATGCTGTGTGATGCTGCTGATGAAACAGCACCCGAAATGGCAAAATCATCATAGCAAGACTAGCAAACCAAGAAGTAACCCTAGCCCTTTAATAACCTACGCTTAATACATAGCAATTTGATTTGCCTTTTCTTCATTTGCTTACTCTTTGCATCATCCTCACCCAACAGATTTTCACTTGGACACGTCCACAGCCCAAGCCAGTGCCATGGCATGCCAAGGAATGCCACATCTGTCTGGTGAAGGAGAAACACATGCAAAGATGCTGCAAGAACTCTCGAGTGTTTCCCTCAAGGCACTACTAGTGACTTGTTATGGGTTTCTCCACAGTAAGTGGTCAGAGGGCCTCAAACTTTTCAGTTTTGTGACATCTTTGGCACAGAACATCATCTTTGGACCTCTCCAAACCTGCAGCAAAGACAGGCCCAGAACATCACTTCACGTCTCATTGTGGCCTCTCTCCTACGCTGCTGCACTACTTTCACCATGACTTGAAAACCTAGCATGACCAGATGCATTTTTTGCTGTTACATGTAAATACTGACCTGGAACTACATCCACTGATAGCCTATAAATAGTTTTTGCATGATGTACATTTCATTTTTTCTTCTTTGATTTATTATTTGTTTTGATGGATGCTTGACCATTCTGATATGCTTCAGCTGCCAGCAGGAAACAGCATCATTTTACAATTGGGCCCAGCAGGTTCAGGTTCCATCACAGCACAGTCTCTGGGTGACAAAAGCTTGGAAAAAAACTGTGTTAAACTCTATTGAAAAAATATGCTTATTGGCAGATAATTAAAAGCCACAATGTATTGCTAGTTGTACACTGGAGTGCAAGGTGCATGTTGCTACAGTAAGGGTGAGCTCCATCAGAAGTGACCAGCCTCCAAATTCCCTGGTGAACAAGCCAATGTCACAGACCTGTTCCATAAATAGTGCAGTGTGACAGAAAGCATCCACTGAACGGGTGGCATCCCGTGGGGGTAGGAGGTTTTCCAGCATTTCCCTCACCCAGGAGGGACACGAGCTCTAATGGGGCTGCTCTAATGACGTGACACAGCACAAGGGCAATGAATGGGTCAGACCCAACCCCCAGCCAGCCCAGACACCTGATGGTCGGCAGCGCTCGGCTTGGTCTGAATACAGCCTGAACCTTTCTCTAGCTCACCCCTTCAGCTGTTAGAAATCCAGAGGTTACAGGTTCCCACACAGACTGGGAAAAATGCATCTTTGCAGAGACAAAGAATCCTGCACGCAGGGCCCTAGTGTTGATGTTCTTCCTCCAGCAGTCAGTAAAATATGTTCCTTACAAGTAGCAGCGCTTTACAGACAAATGAAAGGCGTGACCCTCTGCACCAAGCAGCTTCCAGTGGAATGAGAAAACATGGTAAAAGGCAGGGAAGTGGAACAAGAGAACTGGCACAGAATAATGTCAGGAGAGCGCCTGCTTTCACAGTCCAAGCATCCTGCTATTTCCATGTTTTAAAATGCTGGCACAAGCCTCCAGGACCATGCCTACCCTATTATCACCACCACAGCAGCACAGCAAGCCTCACGTTCGCATGAATGACTCCCTTCTCTAAATCCTCCTTTTCCTTCGCTTGCAATGCTATTGTTTCTACAAGATCTCATTACATATTAATAACCATTCACTCCAATTCCCAATGGGAAATACCAGCTACATAGGGGCTGACAGAGTGAGATTTTTTGCACCGGTGTTAACATTTCACTCATGTTTCCAACTTCACCATGGTTTTTGAAGCAAGGAGAAAAGAAACAGCCTGGCATCCAGCCATTCTAACAACCTACTTGACTTTTTCTGAGGACTACAATCTAATTCTGTGCCTGCTTACATTCACCAGGAGTTTGACTCTTCCATTGTCACCTCATCCCTCTGCCAGCTACAGTTTCCAGCCAACCATCCTTTTGAGGCTTTTCGTCTCCTCCTGTTTCAAGTAGGAGAGCTATTCACAACTAACACAGTGGGCTTAATCACGATGCAGCCTCCTGTGATTAACAATCGTGAAGCTCAAGTAAGGATACCGATGATAAGCATATTAAGCACCATGTGAGAATAGTAATCATTTCACAGTCTTCTGCACTGGAGCTCTGGTTGGCATCTCTCAGTAAAACATAATGGCCTGTTATCCTTACAGCCTTGTTCACTTCAACTGCTTACACCAAATGCAAACATGTATCACTGCAATTCTACACAGTATCTTATTCTTTCTTCCTCTTTCCCTGCCACCATCCCACATCATAACCCTGGTAGTTACTAAATGAAAATGAACAGAGTATGAATAGAGTTCAAACTCTTTGACCCGAGCCTTTTATTATGCAGTTGTAGAGCATCATATTGTCTGATTTCTCTGCTCTTTCCACTGTTCTCTCTTTGGAAATGGATCAATACTGTGTTTTCAACAACATGACAAGTCAGTCTGTGGAAAAACAAATATTCATCTTCATATCACAAGGCAATTATGTCAATGTAGTGTCTCAGGTCCCCAGGCAAGTTTTCTACCGGATAATAAGAAAAACTAATTACTAGCCAAGGTTTGAGCACACTTACACCTTAGCTGCACAAAACGATCATTCTGAATTGAGGTGCTCTATCAAAACAAACAACCCTTTTAAACTTGAAAAAAGTAGCATAAAGTGTACATGTAAACAGACCATACTTACCAGCATATGAGATGCACACAAGTGAAGCAGACACGTAAGAAAAAGACAATTCAGTTAGCGAAAGAAATATTTTCCATACCTAATTAATTTTTATTAGCATCTCTTCAAATTAAAGCTTGAATAGAATGTACTTTCTTGCATGTAAGTAAAGGTTAGCACATCCTTCACAACTGTTTTCCATCCTTCAATGGCCTGCAGGGTTTATTTTATAGATCATTATTAAAGCGACCACAAAACCCACCTTCATTCTCACAGGCACTGAGCCCACACAATTCTTCTTCAGAGCTGAGGCTGTTCACTCGCCTCTCAGACTCCACCTTCGGTCCCACCAAACATATCACTCAGTCCCCACTGCTTAAAGGGCTGACCACCTTCTTTGACTTGATACCCAAAGACACTGATCCACCTGCAAACATGCAGGACTAATTCCATCCCATCTGGGAGTCACCAAAACTTCCCCTTCTGTGTTCAAAGTACTTAATTAACTTCCCACATATAGCATACCACACTACCTGCTATACTGATTTTTCAGGAAGTCTTTTCTTTCTCCCCGCTCCAAAACACACTGCTGTTCTGCAATCAGAAGGTGAAAATCTCTCTATCCGCCAGTGTTTCCAGTTCCTTGTATTTGTCTTGAACTAGAAGAATGAGAGAATACTGTAGACACTATACAGAAACCAAGTTGCCTACATGCTCATACATGAGTAGAGCAACCTGACAATAACCAAACATGTCTCTAGAGGATATCAGTATTTGCAGTTCTAAAGCAATTATTTTCTTTATTTAGACACCACTAGATCATGCTTTCATGCTTCAGTTCATGAAGATGCCCAGATGCCCAGAAAGACAAGACTGCAATGTATTCTTTAAGTTAATGGGAGATGATTTCAATTACAGTAACTATTACTGTCAGACATTAGTTTGCCATTAAACTGTAAATTTATCTCACACTGAAAAATACACAGCGTGGACTACAAAGAAAGAACGTGTTCAATAAAGTTGTCCTCAAATAAAAGTATTCCTTAAGCATCAGAAAAAAAACCCTCTCTCTCTCCATGACCTATTCCTTGGAAGTTTCCTTGAGCAAGATTGAATTTTTTTATTTCTTTTTTTTCCCCCTGGAGCATTTAAACTCTCTCTGCAAAACAGGAGTTAATGATCTTGGTGGATAAAAAAACCAGGCAATTTCCAAATCTTAAGGGATGCTGGGATTCTTCCGGAGACTGCTGGTATCTCCAGTTCCTCCAGTGCTGGCTGTCAGCTTGTCAATAGAGTAAAATTGGGATCTGGCAGCATTCAACAACATTGGGAGGGGAGACATGACACACAGAAACAAACCAAAACCACATCAACTTCAATCTGTGGCTTGTGAGAACGCCAAGCAGTAGGTGAGGGCAGACACAGGAAAGACTGCAAAAGAAAAAGTAGGAAGAGTAGCACCTTCTCCCAAACTCCAGGAGTCATAAATCAACTCCCACCAAAGCTGGCAATGCTGTCAGGAAGGAGAGAAGGAAAAGACCTTTGCTTTGCCCCCAGCCATCTAGCAACGTACTCCCACCCCGTGCACTCTTCCAAAACAAGCATTTACATAACTAAACCATGAGCTAGAAATAGCCCAAATCCCCAGTAAATTACTATGGATGGAGTCATCCAGGCCGATGAGTAAAAGCAGAGAAGAGAGGAATCATTTCCTCCTCCTCTCCAGCAGCTGAAGGAGGAAGTTAAAATGCCTACATTGCAACCCCAGGGTGTCCAGACTTTCCTAACACTTGCCATACCTCCCTGTAGCTGCAACTCCACAGCATACTAACCACTGCCACTCACTGACAGACATAATTCATCAACTGTAAGAATGCCAGAAATACTGACTAGTCCTTTACATTTAAAGGTTCAGGGCCCATCTCCAGTGTTCTGCATGCAAACATACCGCTATCAGCTGAGCTTTCATTCAAAACATCTTTGCATTGGAACACATATAAACGTTGCTTACAACTCTACCCAAAATGCAACCAACTAGAGATGAAGACACCTCCCTGTCCTCCATGATAGCTGAGCAGTTGCCATCAATGGAAACAAAAGAGGAGGGGAAAATCCAAGTGCAATAACCTATGTTGCTGTGAGGTGAGCTCTTTAACCTCTTTCTGACCAGTCCATTCTTCCTGACACTTAGCCAAAGCTTGTAACAGAATTACTGGAAAGCTGCTTTTCAGCAGGTCTTGACCAGCAGCTTTCTGACTTTCATCATTGCTCAGAAGACAGACTGTCAGGTTTTATAGCCAATAGTACTTCACATCATCTGTTCAAACACTTCTGTGTGTAAAAAGTAACAGGTAGGGGCAATTTGTATCTGCTACTCTTAACAGCAGCCTCAAGATTATTTTAAGTATTATTTCCTCCTGAAACAGCATTTGCTTTTCTCCCCCAATACGTTAACGTTTTTCAGAAATTTAAGTTCAGTCATTTACAAGCCTCTACTAAAAATCGACTTTAAGATTAAAATCCACTTAATCTACTAAAAAAATATAATCCATCTTTAGTGACGTGTGCCCGGTCTTCTGTACACTCAGGACAACTTAAAAAAACGGAAGCTATTTAATACTTATATCCACTGGGACTTGTATAGAAATAAATCCATCAGAAACCATCATCCTTATTTTCCTTCTTTATGCTAGACCATCTGTGCAACTTACTACACAGCTAGAGGAAAAAAAAAATAAAAGGAAGGAGATGCTTGCTGGTGGTAGCGTCTTCAGCAAACATTTTTGAACTGAAGCAAAAAGTAACACTTAATTCAAGGGAAGTGTGGTCGTGTGCTGGAAGTTTCCACCAGGATGTGGATAAAGGCATAGATCCCAAAATGTTTCCACCACATTCAGCTCTTAAGCACAGTAACAAATGCTTAGACCATTACCTTATATAGAGAGGTTACACCATGGCTTTGCGTGTTCATAAGGATGTAAATCAATACATTCATTGAATCAGTACCATATTTGTTTTTTCTGCTCATAATGGTATTATCGGGGGGGCGGGGGGGGAGTGGCTGTTTTAATCCCTTTTAATTTTGTTTCATGGTCTTAAAGAAAAAACCTGAGCACTTGCTGCTCACCTAAAATAGGGTGGGAGGGAATCATCTCGATTCCAAGTGGCAGATTGGGTATCTGAAGTTTAGCCACATACTGAGTGCCATCTTGAACGACAGCCAGGTGCTGTAGCAACACTGTGTATCCCAACGGTCCTCAGGCACCTGACAGCAGCAGCATCTACATGTAAACCCCAGCAACTACAGAGAAATCCAGCCACAGTGCTCCTAAGAGTGCCAGACTTTGCAAGATGCACTGGGACCAGTCAAAACCTAGAACAGTAGGGTTTTACTCACCAGGGTCAGTGCAATGATACTTTTCCTGTCATCTGTACTGAGACTGAGTAACAGATTCACACCACTAATTTGTTACTCTTACTTCTTTCTTAAATTTCCTGTTTCTCTTATTTGAAAGACTATCAGCCTACCCAAAAGACAGCGTGTTTGAATTGTCCTAGTAGGCTGACCAATCTTACAGAATTATGAATTGAGAAAGCTTAACTGGACATTTATACATGCTTAAGTCCTACTTTTTTTCCCTACTACAATGCAATTTTTTACTGAAACCATGTGTAGCTCAGTTCCAAGGGGTTTGTTTTCCCTGAAACCAGCTTTTAAAAGCTATCATTTTAATCAGCCATTTACCCCCTTTTCCCCTCCAGTTTCATTCAGAACAAGAGTTCATTTTTCATATAACTTTATAAATTGCCTCAAAAACTGCACCACAGTAGGGGCAACCCCAGCAAGCCACGTACATCTGCTCCCTCAGAGGAGCACTAGTCACTCTGCACACATTAGGCTTTAAAATGGCTAGCGAGTCATTTCTGCAAAGGCAGTTTGGGTCCCTCTTTCTCAAATAAGTTTTTCTGGATAATTCCATTTCAGAAGGCAAATAACATCATTTAACATCTTAGCAAACGCACTACAGGAGACAAAGCCAGTTGCACCATCCCAGAGAGCAAAAGGCAGACTTTTGCCCCTAGATGCACACCCCTCTTTTCAAGGATTAAAATTGGCATTAATGTGTCCCTCAGCCTTACTAGTACCCTTCCCCTGGATGCCTCCAGCCTCAGCTGACAAAATCATTCCTCAAAAATGAGATGCCTCATCACAGGAGGGCTACAACCGAACTGCCAAATGACCACAAATAATCTTCCTCTCTACTTGTTATACATGGAAACATCATCAATATAGTGGAAGTGTTACAGGAAACTCTTAACGGATTAGACTCCAAATTCTTAGTGAAGTGCTTATTAGATCTACATTGTGCCTAAGTCGTTACACGTGGTATCAGAAATAAATTAAATGTAGAAGTAATACAAAGAAGATGGCCCCAGCAGTTTAAGCCCCCGCTTCCACTTGTAAGTAAAACTGTGACTCTTCATCTAGACAGCAATCTTGCAGGAATATAAATTGCCACTGCAGAAGCAGTGAATATTTCTTCCATATAAAACAAACCCTAAGATGAATGTCTGAAGGATCCCACAAGGTGACCTGAATCCAGCCCTCCCACTAATGTGATAAATGAATCCTGTAAATGAAAGTCACAGTGGCAAACATTTTTGCTTATAGGAAGCTCCGGCACTGCTGTATTCTTTCTATCTGCTGCAATCTCCTTTATTTTTAAAAGAAATTTGAAAACAAATTTAAAAACCTGCTTTTAAGGGTTACCTGCAACAGAAACACGCTACACGGTTCCACCTTTCAACCCAAAATGAAGGCCCAAAGCAAACAATTACTTTAAGACCCTTATTCTACATAACAGTGTGCCAAGAGTCCAGAGCTTTGCCCTGCCCTGGGAAGGCAGAGCTGGTGCCCAGGAGGCTGGCAGCTCCTTCCCAGCCTGCTGCCTACAGCCATCAGTGAAGGGTTCTCCACCAGCAACTCTCTCCAGCAGTTAAAGCGCTCCTCAGGTTCATAGTTGTTATTCCATTCCCACACCTAAGTGCACCTGGAAATCTTCTACATCTACTAAGCATCCACTACCAGAGCAGCTCATTTCAAAGAATCTGAAAGTGAAGGTTTTATGCTGAATGCTTACTTGGCAAAAATCACTCTGATTTTCATGGATAAAGGTTTTTCAGTCCTTGATGACCAACTACTGAACAGGTTGGTTCTTGGGCTACAGAAAAAATAAAATGTTCACATTTTCATCTAGTAAACTTGGGAGGCAGAGGAGAACCCAATAAACATTCCCTATATTTTGTTACAGATGGGAACTTAATCTCAAGAACATCCATTCAGGCAAAAAGTCATTTTTCTTCTAAAGATGTTCACCCAAGACTGCCAATCATCTTCCCCTCACCATGCCCCAGGCAGCCGTGCAGCTCCTCAGTTTTATGACGACCATGGTTTCCCTGAGTCAAAACCAGATGTCAGCTGAGTTTGAAAAGCTTATTTCAAACATTTGTTTGCTTTTTGTCTCCATTTTTGTACTGTTTCATTTTATCCTCTGCCTAATTAATCTTCTCATTTCCTATGCTCTATTACCCCCAACTTTTTCAGTAAATACCCACCAGCTCAACCTACGAGTACTCCACGTGGGAAGGCTGGAACATTTACTGACTACCCTATAATTATTCTCTGAAGTCAAATCAGTTTCTTAATGCAGGCTCACCAGCCACGATCAGCCTCTACATAAACAGTCTGCTTTCAATAGACAGCTCACACTTCTCAAGTACCACTCATAATAAATAAAAACTAAATTACAACGTATAAACAACATACAGCCTTTTGCACTTGTGATTCTAAATAACAATTAATTTAAAGCATTCCAAAAACAAGCACTCTCCTCCGTATAGTAAAATGGAAAAATGAGCAGCAGAGACTTATGCTTTGGCCCCTATTATTTTTCAAACTGCTTTTCAAAACAAGCCAACCATATGGACATCCTTTATAAAACCCTGAGTCATACTGTCACACACTATTCAGCATGACCTACTATTACAAATGAAAATCACTTGCAAATGAACATCAATTAGCTCTTTTGTCCCCAAATATGAGAGACAAGAAATTGCTTGCTCTTAAAAATTACATTGCCCAAATACCCTCTAGATTGAAATATAGCTATTCCCACCTCTTATCATTACCGAGCAATGCAAACCAATTACGAAGTCATTTTCATTCATATCTAAATGCTGCAGGAACAGTAAATAGTAAATTAAAATATCACATCTGAATAAACACAAGAAATACAGAGATAGTGCATTATTTTCGCAGTCGCAGACTAAACACTGAGTGAACATCCGTGGTTTTACACAGCCTGCCAACCCAGCAGGACCTACAGGCTTAAGTAAGGTTACCAAAGAAGAACTGTCAACCTTAGAATCTGAAAATACGAATTCAAAAACGGCTTCAAAGGGAACCAGACTCAGGTTTGACTCTCAAGAACGCAGTTCTCCACCCAAGTTGGTGCAACGGTCATTCCCTGGTCTGTGAGAATACATCAGCTGGACCCTCAAGAGCAGCCACGTTCCCCTGAATAAGCCTTCATAAAAGAGCTGCCCACAAACCCAGCACAGCTGCTCCCTCCACAAACACCCCATTTTGAAGACGTGTGTTAACCCCACAAATGCTGGTTGATTAGCGGCTCACATGTAAAATGCTTGTGACCATGAACCAAGTTCTGCAATTCCTCCACAGAACTTTATTGTGTCCCCTAAAGGATACTAAGACTGAGTTCGCCTGCCTGAATGCCTCTTTTCCCTTAATTCTGTTCGTGGTGAGAAGGAGGAGGTTCGTGTGTAGCCCAATAAGATGGGTTTCAAACATGAAAAAGGGAGTATTGTTTTCTGGTCAAAGCAAAGCACCCATGGCCTTTTAAGCTGTACAACTGGCTAGAAAGTCTCAGTCCTGAGGTAGCTGTAAAAAATACCAGGTGAAAATGATCTCACTCTACATTAATATGAGGTCCAAGGGACATAAATATAGCACAGCCATACCAGCTTTTATCAGGAGCTGAGGCATTGCAGTATTTCTGTACACTAGGAGAAAAATAATTATGATATGCCAGACTTTTCAGTGTAGTCTCTGCTGAGAGGGTAAACATGGCCTTTTCAAACAGTCCGAGGTTATTCAGTCCATTTTACTACTACTTTCTGAATTACTCTTGACAGGGTTTTTTTTTTCCCCAGTACTTCATCCAATTTAGTTTCAGAAGGCCCTAGATGGAATGTGGTTATTAAGCTTGGGAGATAATCCCCCAAACTGAAGGAGTGTCAGTGTCTAAGAAGAAATTAAGCCTCACGAACCCCAAGAGAAATTCAACCTGGCTTCCTGCTTTTTTTAATTTCACCTAATCAGTCTTAGTCAGAGCCCCTCGTAAGTATAAACTGATTGTACCCGAAGCTTTCACAATAAAGCCTGTAATCCGTTAGAAAATCATCTGCGACCACAAAACTCAATTTACGTATGACCTTTTAAGCCATTCGATCAAACTTACTCCACGTCACTTTGGTTAATGTCAGGTCTGACCTGCAGACTAAGGAAGCTCATTAAGCGACACACTCAACTGTAGCTGTTGATGTTTCTCTCCGAAGAGGGAGCATATTTCTCAGAGGTTCCTCTTCCATTCCCACATGAATCATATGCTATGTCATCCATTTTATCTGCATCTGTCATCTGCCTTCCAATTGTATCATCAAGAGAGATAGTCAAGGATACAGCCACGGATGCATTAAAACATTCACCTAATGTGAATCTGTGGGAAGTTCTAATTCCTCTATCTTAACTAGTATTTCATGGCTTATTGGGAAAAGTAAGAAAACAACGTAGGGCAGGGTACTGCAAAGCGAGTAGGGCATTAGAGATGCAAAAAGAATTCACTGGACTAGTCTGTTACCGTCACTGTAAAATGACACAGCGTTCTACTCAGTATCTTTATTTACTGAACTTTACATCAAATACCTCAGACATACCACAGACACACCCCCTGTGTTCTAAACTGGTTTCCTTGAAAAATGTAACTAATTTTCTTGAGCACTGTGGCTCAAAAATATACTGAAATTGTACTTTTTTTTTTCCCCCTCAGGTAAGAGCCCAAAGCAAGCTGCCTGCATTCCTCCCAGCTACTTAGCTGCCTAAAATGTCATTAGCAAGTTCAGCATTTATAGTGGCCACAGGATTTGTAACACGAAAACAGTATGATAGCCCAGAAAGGTAGAGTTATTGTCATCCTGCTTCGTTTGCTAAGAAAAGCTCTTCTGCTTGGCTAAACCCTGCACAGACTCAATTTAACTGTCTAGCTAGTTTCTTATCTCATCCAGTCGCATCCAAGACGCTTCATAATTTCCCAAAGCAGAAAAGGACAGCAAATTAACTACTGTGACATCAAAATATATTCCCAATGAAAGTAAGGTTTAAGAAATTCCCAATGGAAGGTTTTGCATACAAAAAAACCAAAACCCATAGCTGGCTTAGAAGCCTAGAAGGGAATCAAGACTGCCCAGCTCCAGATCATCTGCTGCAAGCACAATACCTGGATGCAAATAAAGAAAAGAAAAGCCTTCACCAGGAAGCCCTGAACATTCTGTGAGGAGAGAGGAGCTCATGGAGCTAACCCAAGTAGACAGAAAGGTAGATAACAGGATTATTGTGCAGACTTTTAAATTTCTGTCTGCTTTTGTAAAAGTGCTGTCCCCTTTAAACATCATAAATAAGTATCTATATTTCCTTCTAGCTACTGTGAGGCATAGCTGACTTCTGCTTACTGCCAAAGCCTTCCGGGCAATGCAGACATTAAAAGCAGGGCTGAAATAGCCTCTCAGTGCCCAGAGCTCCCACGCTCTGCTCTAAAGCATTGTGCACACCCTCAACTAAACTGCACTTGCCAGCATGGGACACATCAGGTCTATATTGAAAAGGTCTCAGGTGAGCTGTGCTGGCTGGGTGTGTTCCTGGGTAATGGCATAGAAGCAAGGGGAGTGCTTGCACTCCAAGCAGTCAGGCAAACTGGAATAGGAAGCTGGTCATGTAGATGAGGAATTTCCAACCTGTAGCAAGAGCGCAAGAGGAAAAGTGTAGGTTAAACACCACACAGAAGTGCTTATTAGGACAGATCACTACATCTGGAATGAAAGTCTGCAAACACGCCGAGCTGCTGATAAAGTCCACTTGGCAGCCAAGAACCTCACAAAGTAACAGCAAAGCACCAAGTCAGCTGCCTGGAGTGGACTACGCACGTTCCTACTAAACATAAAATGAATTTGTACTCTATTTACAGTTTTCAAAGAACTGTGTTACTAAGCAGTGGAGCGTTTACGTGTCGTTTGCTGTTAGAAAACAAAGCATCTTAAATAGAAATTATTCACATCTCATCCTGAGATAGGTAAACAGTCGGGTTGAAGCCTGCCAACAGGTTAGCTGTCAATACGGATAAAGCAGAGGAGGAAGCTTTTGAGCCTCCCCGGTGTCTGCGGTGTCCCTGTCCCACAGCCCTGCCATAACAGTCTTCCTGCCCTTTATAACTGCCTCTCCCTCGTTTCAGGCTACCAGGTCAGTTAAAACACTGGCCTAAAAGGCATGATGTCACCATGTCCTTCCCCTTCCCAGGTTCACTTGTCCACAGCCCTTCCACATCAAAGGATGACTTTTCCGTGGCTGCAGATGTAAAAAGATGATGGTCAGGCCCATTGCCCTCCCTAAGCCAGGCACAGCAGTGAGGGTGAGGCAGCTCATCCTTTGCTGTTTCCTAAACAACAGCTTTTCCTCCCTGTCTCTCCGCCCCATACTGCTCTGTGCAGCAATCTCCCACCTCCTCTAGTCACAGGAGAAGATGACCTGTCTCAAAAGCCAGAGCCAGCCCACCAGCTTGCAGCTGAACCACCCTGAAACACAACTGCTGCAGCCCGAGGTCACTTATTCCTCTGTGTCCACAGGCAACGGGGGCCACACTCTGGGAAATGAAAGCCAGGGAGAAAAAGGTGTTTCCAAGTGATCGTCGCTACACGGGGGTGCAGATTAACAATAACCAGCTAGCAACTAACAGAGCCATATGAAAGTCAAAGAGGAAGAGAGGAGGAGGACATGCAAAAGTCCGAAAGAGGCAGAAAGCAGCCCCAAGGACAGAGGGGAGCAGGTGCACTTACTGGATTACCAGAACAGTCAGAAAGGCAGGGCCACGGAAAGTCTACTAACAGCCCTTCAGAGTGGGAGTGATCCCTCTACAACCTGAGAAGCACCTCCCCTCTCACTGCAGCCTTCACAACACTCATTCCGTTTACCTAATTACCACCAACAGGCATCTGCTGCTGTTTGCATCCTCACTCTAATGAGCAAAAGCAGCAGCCAGATCTGTCTGGAGCTGGGCAGGAAGAACATGACCGCAGAGATTGTTCTTCCCCAAGTTCAGCAGAAGCACCTGCTCCTCAAGGAGGTCCAGAACTGTCCCAAAATTGGGAAAAGGGGGAGGAGGGAGAAGTGCAGTGTGCATCAAAGGGATTCAAGTAAGGAAGTTTTAAAAGGAGGCAGTGAAGGAGAAAGTGCAACACCCGACAGGTAAATCCCGAGCCGAATGCTAACCCCCACTGCTCGGCCAAGGGAGCTATTTTTGTAGGGACCAAAAGCAGCTGCTGCCTTTTTTGAGACTCCTGAACTCCAACAGGGGTGAATTCGTGCACAACATAACGCGGAGCTACCTTTTCTAGTACACCACAAAGGAGCTGCATCATATTTCCGATGTAAACATGGGACACGGTGCTCCAGTTAAAGGTGTCACCAGCCCACAATGTAACTCGCAAGTGACATTTCTGGTTTACCAGCTTTAACAAACTGTGTTTCAGAAGGCCTCACAATACACAACATGCTCTCTCCGATAATCTCTCCCATGCAGCACAGAAGCAAAGAAAAGATGGTTAGAGTCACTCATTGAAAAAAAATTAGTTCAACTCCTTTGCAAAGACAGAACTAGAGAAGGAAAAGTAAACCTGCCTTTTAAAAAATACAGCAAGTACCCCTTAATTTTGTTCAAAATTCACATTGCTACATGTACTAAGGATACTCACCTTGCAGAGAAAACAAAGCCCTCTAACAAATAATTGTTTAGCAAAAGCTATTACTGACCCTGACAAAAAGGCACAGATGGTGAATCCAGTTCCAATGAGTCTGATAAAATGCTGCACAGAGGTAATAGATGGAATTACTCTTTTTCCGTTTCACGTCATTTCGACTGCCAGCCCTAGCTGACAGATGTAAAACATTTGCCTCAAAAGACAATCACTTGTAATACATGCTAGGACAAAAACACAGACTGAGGTTTTAGGATAAAAGTATGGGATTTTATATTTTATTTTATTAGACGTATTAAACCTGAATAACCTGAGCTATTTCCTCCCTATTTTGAGAAGCTCCTACAGGAATTTAATTTAAATTGTTCAGTTACCTTGACTAGGATTATTCCCGTGCTTATGGGAATTGTCAATCTTCCTTCCAGTATTATAAACATTTTCCATGTAGTACTTACGAGCCCACAATCATTAATTTCTTTGTGCAAGAGCCTTGCAGAACTAAGCTTGCCCACATATACCAACCCGAAATGCTCTGCCTGTATTTATCCCCTTTTAATCACGGCATCTAGCGGCACTAAGGTCCACCAACTATGCCAAGGTGAAGCCCTTTTAGCACACATCAGGGATCCAAACTCTGTGGCTGTAACACAGGAGGAGCTGCAGGACTCCAAGAACAGCAGTGTTGCTACAAGACCTGCTCGTGCCAGACAGGCAAAGGGGAGCTCTGTACGCTCCATGCCATAATTTCCGCAAGCCCCTTTCTCTAGTACAGTTCCAGAGAGTTAGCAAGCACACTGGAGGAGTACTTGCAGTGTGGGTATGGGCCAGTTTCACAGTTACGTCTGCAACTTCACCACCCTGAGTAAAGCTGCAACGTATTTCCAGCATCAGCACACTGGCTGGCAAAACTATCCTTCATCAACGGTTTAAGGCAACTTCCTTCTTCTCAGCAACAACTACAAAGTAAAAGCAGTTGAAACACCTCCCTCTGAACAGAGCAACCCCCCCTCCCCCATTCTGCTGTCAGAGCTGTCAGCTTGGTTTTTTTAAACTTAAATGACTGCTCATCCTGACAACAGACTTTTCCTGTCTCCTCAAGTCACGCTTACCCCCCAAAAAGCCATTCATTTATTGCCATGTCTAAAAATCTAACTTGAAGATGTTTTATATCTTGACTCGAATGTTTGCATGATGTTCCTCTAAAAATGCACTCAAACTGCATGCACACACATAAAAGCTGTCAGAGCATGATGAAACCGTTCTAAGTGACAATCCAAAAAAAAATAAAGAGATGCAGAGAGATTATCCCGCTTGGGCTGAACCACTATTTCCAAAAGCAGATCATGGCCAGGAGACAGATTCTTTCCTGTGAAGCAACAGGGGAAAAATGAAGGAGAAGGGAAAAAAAAACCCAAACCAAACTGGTGCAGATTATCTATCTCTCTCTTTCCAAATGACTGTGCTTAGCAAGAGCTGTCTCTGTGAGGTTATACCCAGCAGTGGCATTCCCCAGTTTGTATGTGGAAGACCCTCCACTCACTGCAGAAAGAACTGGAGACAGCTACTGGTGCAAACATTTGGCTTTGGGCTGCTGTCTCATCTCTATCAACTTCAAACCGAATATTAGCAAAATTATGAATGAAGGACAGATATTTGCTGTTCTACAATGATATGACCTGCTTGATAAACTTGACTAGAATTTGGGGGACCACTGAGGCAGAACACTGGTTCCTGCACAGAGATGCTGGGAGAAGGTCAGCACCACCCCTGCCTCCTGTTGCTAAGTTCCTGATCCTTGGAAATGCACGTGCATGGCTTGCTTAACACTGGGTAGTAAAAGTACTTTCATAGTGAGGCGTTCATTAGAGGGCTGGGTTCACTAAAATAATCCTTCCCTGCACAGGGAATGCATTCTCTGCTTCCCAACGGCAACAGTTGTGAGTGCTGCCTATAAGAACCGTTTGCAATTACAGCTGGATTGCAGCCATGCCCTTTGGATACATCCTTCCCTGTGAAGGACAAGTCTGCTAA
Source organism: Actenoides lindsayi (assembly GCA_025331215.1). Taxonomy (NCBI): domain Eukaryota; kingdom Metazoa; phylum Chordata; class Aves; order Coraciiformes; family Alcedinidae; genus Actenoides; species Actenoides lindsayi. The sequence goes on along the minus strand of WTSP01023327.1, from coordinate 79,066 downwards.
TTAGAATTGCTACAGCTCTAAAATAACAAAAGTCTTTCAAGTAGAAGCTTCTGATATTTTTAACTGCTTCATGCTCTATTATTTTAATGCCTGTTCCACACGAACCACAGAGTATGCAATTTGGATGCAGAACCACTAGTATCCACTTACTTTTTTATGCTATACTTAACCTAGCTGAGGCCCTTTCCTTGACAGCCACACATTGTAGACCAGATATATCTCTAAAAGAAATAGGATCTTTTCCTAAAAATAAAAACTTAGAAAGTGTTCTTTCCTCATTTGTAAATGGATCAGCATCTGCACTTTAAAGAGCTTACCCATAAAGCTCCTCAGACGTACCAGCTTACTTAAGCATGCTAAGTTTTGACTGCCATGCAGCAACCACAGTACCAAAGAGTTGCCTAAGACCTCTGTATTTTCAGTTACCTCAGTTAATCTAGTTTTAGGGTAAAAGTTGACTCTTCTATTTCTGATGTTCTGATTCTACAACCTAGAAGCTTTAACTAACAAAGGAAACAAAACACCAAACCAAACAAACCAAACACCAAACCAAACAAACCAAACACCAAACCAAACAGAAAAAAAACCACCTACTTTTCATTTAAAAAGTTTGGTTTTAACAGAGGTGGTTAAAATTTTTTGACCAACAGTTCACTCACTGAAAAATGTTTTGAAATTTTAAAATCGTACTTCCTTGCTAATCTTGAGAAAAATGTCTGGTTTACAGCAGGGTGATTGAGAGTCCTGGAGGCAAGCTGACAGACTCTGGCTTGTCTTTCCCATCACACACCAAACTTCTATTGATCTCCCCTCCTGTGATCAACTCCAGGTCTTTTCCAGCACTACTGCTTTCCAAGGCTCTTCTTCCATGGAATGTCTGTGTTTTGAGTTATTTCCCCCCCAGATGTGCCAGCTTGTATTTTTCCACTTTAAATCCCTTTTATTTCTCAAGTGTGTTTTTAAGAAACTTTTTTTCCATTTAACTTATTTCTCTGACTTGCCAAGCAGTGTGAGCAAATTAATCCCAGCGCTGAGTTTAAACACCACTGCAGCTCACCTCTGCCTTCAGAGAGTAATAACAACGTTAAACAGCACTTGGCATCTTATGAAACTGCCATCAGTTCAGGTCAGGACTTTGCACACAACACGGGCTAGTTGGTCTGGGAAGGATGATCCCAAGTGTACGTGTCTGACAGCCTCAGTAAAGAATCAGCTTTTATTTTCCTCAGTGGAGCCCTTATGCAAAACCTGGTCCTTGGATACTCCTCCCAGTCCTGCACAGTGCTCTCCCGCACTCCTCCCCCTGAGCTGCCACTCAATCCTGCTCATCCCACAGCTCAGGGGGGTACATACCCACTCACCAGCAAACCTGAAGGCTATGGCAAGAAGCTTCTGCAAGATTATCCTTTCATTAGAACGTAGCTTCGTCCTTTCCTAGATAGAGCAAGCCCTTCATCGCCTACTTGTGTAATTTGATCTAAAGTTGTGATCAAATCTGCCTGGCAGAATTTGTCCTTTATAAACTGATGCTGGTCATTGCTCCTTGATCTTCTCCAGACTTCCCCTCCTAGATCAGAGCCAAAAAACCCTTGCACTGCTACAGAGCTATACGTTGTTTCATTACTCTGAGACCTGTTCATTTTATCATCCCCACCTACCCCACTCCCCGCTCTCCTTTCTGAGCAACTCTTGCTTCTTTCCACCCATTCTCATCTGGCTCTGTGTATTAAGTGTGGTTTAACAGTCAGTTCTGAGATGTGGCTGCACAAGGTTTCCCCCGCCCCCCCATGTTTCTGAAAGGTGGGGATCATTGGGCTATAGATCATTCAAGGGCCTGTTAACAGCCGCTTTGCATCTCCTGCATTTAAGGGCCAAAACTGCCCCTTGGCCAGCGTGAAGTGAGGAAACACAGGGTATCACCTAGCTCCTTCCAGCTAACGCAGCTAAGCCCTTGCTGGCCCATGCCCCACTCCCAGGACTGCCCTTCAGCCCCAGCCCAGCAGTAGGAAATGGGGGCTCACAAAAGGTGCCTGCAGGGAGCAGGGTGGGGGACGTCCCCCAGGCCCCAAGGAGTCAGCAGTGTCTCCATCTCTGCCTCCCCCACCCTGTTCCTCCAGGCAGGGCAGCACTGGGACCTGGTGCTGCTGGCTCATGTGGGAACTAAACCTAAATAGCTAGATTTTTCAAGGCATTTTTCTAAAGGTAGGCCAAGCGATCACAAAGCTGCTGGTCAAATAGCCCAGAGTCTTTTTTCCCCAAGTAGTATGTATCGTGTAAAAGATGGCTCACACACGATTGGCTAAAGGGGATTTTCTGGTACAGATTTTTTTTTACTGTTTTTCCTACAGTTCTTCCTTCCTCTGAGATCAGTTCACACTGTAACTACATTTGGAGACAGTGGTAACTTCTATTACTTTCCACTGCACTAGGAATTAATTTATTTTTTTTTTTTAAGTTGGTTAAAACTTACTTTCTGTATGGGAAACTCTAAAATGTAAACTTTTACACCCTACAAAGTCTGTTCTCATTCTGCACATAAATCCTCCTGGTGACAATGACTATTACTGTTCACATATTTAAAGGAAAAGGGTTAAAAAAGCTCTTAAAAAGAAGCGTACTCTAAGCCAACAGAGAAATTACAAAGAGTGCCAAGGACAATTCCAGGCGTAACGTCACAAAATACTCACACAACTTTAATACTAACTAGCTGTGCCTCATTCTGAGTGTCAGGTTATTATGACATCTATTTCACATTTTTATTTGCCTGATTAATAAGGTCGTAAAATACTGTGCAATGCCAGTATTGCTTTGTGTTAACCACAGGGACCACCACTCCGTTCTTTCCTTCCCAGTCGTGGTTCTGCTGAAAACAAGAACTATTTGCATGTGTCTGAGCTCAGCCCTGAATGTCTCCTCTTGCCAAGACTCATTTATCAGTTTAAGTAAACAATAATGTAATTTCAAACAAAAAGTTTCTAACTGGTAGCTGGAATATTTCAAGAAATAGACTATTTTCCATGGTTATCTTCAGCAGATTTTGAGACTAAAATTAGTACAGTATTTTCTTCACAAAAAGTAAACTTTAGGGAGCTCTAGAAGATTATTGACCACATAGACAAGTGCAGAGAGTTAGCATGTGCCCAGTAAAAAACAAGGGAGCTATACAGCTTTACTCCAACTAAAATTCCCACATCACCCATGCTATATACTTTACTGATTAGTGTGCATTGCTTTGGATTAATCACACCAAAACAGGATGAAGAAATGCATTATCACTGTTGAAAAGAATTCCACGTCCTAATTATCTCCTCAGTCCTCTGCCTCTTGCATGGCATTATAGATCATACAGTTTTCTCAGAGCTAACTCTCAGCATCTGTTATGGCCCTTTTGCTCCTAAAAATGTGTAAAGACTACGTTTGTTGGCTTATGCTGTATAGTGAAGTGGATCACATAAAATGCTGTCATATCCACATAAATACAGTTGTTCCATCTTTTCCCTAGAATATTAACTTATTCTAATCCACATTTATCTGAGTTACAAGACTCAATTGAACAATTTATGCCTGCTGACAGCAGTTACTTGGAAAGGAATTATTTCAGCAAAGCCAGTATAATTACTAATGATCTTATGACTAGTTACTCTCTTCAGATGCTTAGTAAATCATCCATAAATTCATTCCACCTACTATCTGTTTATCGTCTCCGGAAGCTTACTGACAGGGAGCAAGAACAGCTTTTAAAAGGAAGGAACAAAACCAAGCACATACACCTCTGCCCCAAGGGCTAAACGACACTATTGAGGCAAGCCTAAAAATAAACATCTTTGACTACAATGGTTGTGAGAATGCCTGCACCAACAGCAAACATTGCTCCAAAGAGATATGCGGCCACATGCAACATCCACATGCGAAGTAGCTGAAATCAGTAGCATTTCCCTGCCTCCCCCACCCCAACTTGACTCCCCACTATTCTGTCTCTGAGCCACTCCTTGCCCTGTGCAACCTCTTTCCTTTTCCTTGGCTCAGAAAAGCTGGCAGCAGCTCAGTTCACCCAGAGCAGGGAACCAGAAGCCACCTGCAATTACGAGCTGCAAGTGCAGCTACTCCCCAGTTCCTACCAGACAGAGCAGATGAAGCCAATTAACAACAATCTGCTCTTTCCCGATCCATTTAAACACTTTGTGAACTGCTTTAAACTTCCCCACAGCTTTGCTAGAGGCATACAACCCAGTTTGACACATGCAAGCCTGAGGCAGTATTTCTGTCTGTTCACAAAGCAAGCTGGAACACACGGCACAGCAAGGTGGAAGAGCAAAACCCACTCTTCTTCAGCAGTCGTTTACTCACAGGTTCTGCCCTTTAGTCTTCCTCCAGAAGCACTCGGTGTCACTGCTCTTCCAAACACAAGCTGACATAGGATCTAAATTCATCTCCAAAGAAGCATCCAGGTTCTGGTAGAAAACAGAATCTCTTAAACAAGTCAAGTGTGTTGTTTGCAGTTGAGCTGGTTGAAGATGAGGAAAATCCAATTTCTTCACTTCAAAACTAATTCCATGGCAAACATGTTTGGTTTTAAAGAGATTTAAGCCTAATCTTGTACATACTCTTCTCAGTAGAGCTACAACCACCCCTTGTCCAATTACTCCATGCTCCTGCAAGCTGCTTGAGTTTTACTGCTATCAAAAGGCCCCCTTCATATTTTAGTTGCTTGGATTCCATATTCTTTCGTGTTTATTTTTTAATAGTTCAAAGGAAAGTTCTACAGGGTTGGTTTTTTGTTTGGTGGTGTTTGTTGGTGGTGGTTTTGTTGGTTTTTTTTTAATAACCAATGCTCTTGCTCTAAGAGTTAGTCACAATGGACTGCTCATTTTTTGGCACGTCTTCCGTGTATTTTGCAGCACATTCTCAATGGCATTATGCAATCATTTCATTAGTCTCAACTGTTTCACTTGGCAATAAGATGCAGTATAAAATGACGTCATCTCTTGGAAAAACATGGAAGTCAGGGGAGGTAACAGTTTCAGGGGTACACAAACCCTAAAATCAAAGCCGTTTGAAAGTCAGAAATCCCCATTTTTACACCTGTGACCTCTGTTTTTCCCCAATAAGCCACATCACCATACCACAGTTATTAAACACAGACAACTACAGAGCTGCTCCCACCACCACACCTCCAGAAAAGGGAGCGTTTTGGACTCACTTTTTGACTACCAGAGAGGAACTGGCATCCAGTTCAGCACACAAGGCAAGGCAATTACACGGAGCATGCCCCTCCATGGTGTTCACTGCTGCAGTACGATGTGATACGCGTGACATGAGTCACCACAGGGTACCACAGCAGAATTTATCATCACCTTGCCACCTGACAACCCTCCTGCACAGTTTTTACTCCAGAAATGAAGACTTAATTAGCTGTCGGAACACAGGCAGTCTTCTGCAGAGGACACACATCACGTTCTTGCCTTAAGTCACCCAGTGGCTCCTGGAAAGCCAAATGTTCCCAGAGCAAGCAAAAAAAAAGAAGCATGGAAATTTTGCTGACAGGAAGAGCTATTTCTTCAGCAAGGTGCTTCCTTCTCTCCCATCTCCCACCACACCACATGCCAGGTAGGATCCTCTCTTCCGGGGCTGGGGAAGAGTGGCAAACCTTTCTCATTTTTGACACTTGCAGTTCTAATTTCCCAGCCTGCCCCTGTCACCTTGACAAGCCTCCTTTCTGAGAGACCATGTAGCCAAAACGGCCAGTGAACTGAACTGTAGCTTGTGAGGCAACTTAACTCTGCCTCCAGCTTCAGTATGGCCTCAAGAATGTCAGTTACCATCATTCTCCTCAACTTCCTCTCTCTGCAAAACAGAGCAATGCTCACAACCGTAAAATACTTATAAGTCAGTCACCAAGACAGTATTTCTTAATAACGGTAGCAGGGCCACACAGCTAAATGATAACTAACCAGCCAAGATACACAATATGAAAACCAAACCAAATTCTACCAGTAAGCAGTAATAGTGGAAGATTGTTCTGTGTAACCTTGCCTTTCCCTGCTTCTCCACTAAGAGGGTCATTTGCCTGTTGTCCTGTGATAGGTACTACACAACCTAGGAGTCCAACCTCTGTGCCACTCTGGGAAAATTTGTGATCATGTTAACAGCCTTGATGAACATGGTTCCCTGATTCTCAGCTAATTCTTGGGTAGCTTTCCATTAACTTATTAATCCCTCCCCACAGTTATAAACTGACACGGGAGCACAGCACGTCACCATGCCAGCCTGATGTCCTCTTACTCTGGCTGCTGCTGTTTCATGCCTTTGGATGCCAACTCCATGCCTATCAGAGAGGAATTAGAAAGCCAGTCTGATTCTGCAGAAGGCTGCATTTTCAATAAGCAACGTGCAGTTCTGGGGTGCTCCAAATTATAAACTGAAAGGTGGAAAACTTAATTTTATCCATGTCCAGTTATCTGAAGACCACACTCAGGTAACTGCCAACAAGCAAGAGAGATGGGAATGGACATGTTGGCCCTCTCACCTCTAGACATGTAAGACTAAATCATCAGCAGAGCAGAGCCTCCATCGCATACAGATCCCAAAACAATCCAATACTACTGCTGTTGTTGCAAAACAGGCTGCTCTGAGCAACTGGATCCTTTCCCAGTTCCAAAGCAGCTGGCATTGCAGTCTGGGGATCACGTTGCTTCTGTCAGCATCAGGGCTTGTCATTAGCTGTTAGCACACCAGAGGGTACGGGGTAATCTTCACAGGAGGTAAGGAGAAAAGAAAGGGCCACATATGTGTGGGTGAACCTTTCACCCTCAGCTCAGCCTTTTCAACCTAGCCTGCCAGAACGTGGCAAAAAGAGGATGAGGAAAAAGCCTTTTGTCAGGGGAACAGCCACTAACTGGCAGAGCCTGGAAATGTATCATGCTTTCTGATACAGCAGAGCATGCAATTTTATAAGTAAGGAGCAATTAGAACAATGCATAACACTCAGCAGAGCAAAGAATTGCTGACAAAAGCTATTTCACCTATGTATGTCAATGTTTTCTGACAAATATCTACAGAAGTCTCCGTAAACTCCTGCCAGAATGAAATATGCCATAAACAAGAATACACATTTTTAAACAATATCACTGAAATACCATACATCAAGTGGATAAATAATTATTCAGGGAGTCTACAAGTAAAGTCTGTAGGGTAAAGGCCAAGCAACCAAAACCAATACCTCATTTTTGTAGCTAGAAGAAACTATTTTCTTTTTTTCACTGGCTGCATTCCATTTATAACAGGTTAGACTTGAAGAAGAAAAGCCCTTAAAAACAAAATTGAGCTAATATTTGTACTTTTCCTCTAAGCCAAGCTCTGCACACACTAGCATAAGTATTTAATTGCATGTGCATGCATAAATCAAAATCACTGGGAGCCCAGAGATGGAATCAACAACTATCTGTAAGAACCACAAATCACAAAGTCACAAAAATGGAAATAGGCTCAGTTTAAAATATGCCTTTAAATGCTGTCTGTAAGAAAAAAAATTTTTAAAAAGGCAGCACACTGTGTAAGAAGCCAAAAGAAGCTGTAGAAGTGATTTATGACACTACAACACCATTATTTTTCAAATACAGAACCAGCACTGGATGAATAGTCTATTCTTCCAGTGTCTGTTGTACCACAGAAGCCACTGACAGACCTGCTACAGCGATGCATTCCGTGCACATGTGCTGACCTGGATTTTCTTCTTCAAACTTTATCATTTTGCCTTCAGGACACTTCAATTCAAACGCTGTTCAGAAAACCACTACTCAGGTAAGCACCTCTCCTGATGGTTTATATAATAAATGCTCAAAGGAGAGCAAAGTAAGCTCTCGAGCAGGAATAGTCACGTACTTCCACGTGATTTGAGAACCTCAGCAAGAGCCCTGACTTTGAGCTGAGAGGAAGAATTTCAGTGATGGCTACTGTGCTAACCCAAGCTTCGCTAGTTTAGAGGCGCTCAGAGTAAGTGTACAGGGGATAACCATGTAAAGAAAGCCTCAAGCCAGACAGTTCACCTGGTGCGGTGCTGAATTCATGCTAGCTATCATGGTATGCAGGTCTCTGACAGGCCTCCCAGAAAGGTCACAGCCAGCTGGGATGCTGGCAGAGCCCTCTCCTTGCAAGAAGAGGAGGTAGCTGTCAGAAATGGGAGCAAGTGGATGATGGGGGGAGGGGGGGGGAGCAAGGCAGAAATAGGGGAAGGAGAAAACCCCAGAATACTTCTCCAACACCTTGTTCCTCAGGGCTTCCTGTTTTAGAATTCATCTAAATGGAGCCAGCAGACGCTTCCCTGCACCCACAGCTTTGATCAGCTCTCACAGTCTGGTAGCTTCAATAAAGCAGAGAAACAGAGTGAGTTGGCCTTTATTCTACTTCAAACTGTATTTGTCAGATAAACTGGGTAGAACACATGTGGTGATCACATCAGCCTTGCTATTGTATTTATTCATTTGCTTTTTAATCCAGCAAGCACAAACAGCAGGTCTCTTAGTCATTAATGAAGTCTAATTCTTCTTTTTACTCCTGAGGACCCGCTGAAAAGAATGGGGCGTTAGAGAGAGGAAGGCTTTGTTAACCCTACCAAACCCAGGGAACACAGCCCAGGCAGTGGGACACATCGTGCTGCAGAAGACCCAGGCTTGATCTTTGGGCCAGGGTAACAGCAGAGTCAGGTTTTCAGTGCACGTGTACATCTCTGGCCTGGCACAGCGAGGAGAACATGCCTGCACTCACCACACTGCAACTCCTCTGCAGTCATCATGAGGCAATGCTGGGGGCTGCAGGAACAGTGACCAGAGGAGGACTGGAACCCATCTGTAATCTACACCCTGTACAGGACTCACTATATAACAACAGCTTAGCTCATATAAGCTTCCACAAACAGAACTACTTGGACACGGTTGCTTTGCCGTTTAAAATTACCTGAAATCGTGCAGAAAAAGACTTGTCAATAATAGGGTCTGCATAGCTGGGAGTTTATGGGGAAAATCCTATGAACAAGATAGTTGTAAACATACCTAAAGCTTCTTAGATTGCAAGAGCTGTGTGCACGACAGGCAGCATCACAGTACCTCTGTGTGTCAGCGTGAAATTCATTCAGTATACATTGGTTTTAAATATTCTTTACCTTTCTGAAAACCACATTTATGACTTCAGTCTTTTTAAAGTAGTTCAAGAAAGCAAAAAGTAAGCACCTTCACTTCCTAGCAGAAAGCACCTTTGAGTATCTACCATACCGCACCTCTGCTGGGCTGTCCTGTTGGGTTGGAGGAGGGGGAGTGAGGAGTGAAGTATTTTACACAAAATCTTATCCAGTACCCTCTATTTTAAGAGCAGCTATACCCTTGGAAATGTGATGGACTATTATTAAAAAAGTAACAGGGCACCTTTTGCCCAAGCAACCTAGAAACTTTCTCCTTTCCAAAGGTAAAACATCAGCCAATTCATCTATCACCCTGTAATCCTGAGGTCTCATCTCTGACGGATCTAAGGATTACCTCCTTCCTTTTGGTAGGCCTCCATTTTTCACTCCTTCACATCTCAGAATGCAAACAGCATCACAGATTGATTATTAACTGGTCTGTGGCGTTATTCCTTGTGAACAATAGGAGGTAGACTTAAGTCACTTGGAAAGCATGACAGTCAGCACCTCTCTCATTGCTTTTCAGTATAACTGCCTAGATGCTTTAGATCTCTAAATACAAAATGGTTCCAAAGTGATCAGACAAGTTCATGGCAAATGCATGTCTCAAATTATACCAAACATGATGAGCAAGATATTTAGCTTAGAGAATCACAATGCTGCAAGATAAAAACTTGTTTCTTATACTTTTTTTAACCTATACGAGTTGCTCTTCCTCATTCCCACTATCTTCTGGGTAGTGCACATCTTTGTTTTCACACTGGTTGCCACATAAGAGGATTGTGCCATGAGTAAAACAAGTTTTCTAGCACCATTTTTAATCTATGCTGTGCCTGTTGAGGATTTTCTACAATAGTCAAGAGTAGTATTAAATAGGAGGGTGAAAGGAAGTTGTTGGGTTTTTTTTGTTACCACCAGTGTTTATATTAAAGTAAACACAGATTTGAGTGACTTATTCAAACGTGGAAGTTGCAACCCAATTTAAAGCCTCAGTGTTGTTAATTATTTCTTTTATTGGCATACTCTAACACTTTGAAATGTGCCAGAGCAAACTGCAATAGAAACTGTCAAATGCTTTCTCAAAGCTGTACAGGAAAAAAAAATGTTTCATTGCCATATATTACTTTTTTTCGTGCTAATTTCGGGAGTGAAAAACTGGATAACATGTCATCTTCTAAGCTGAAACCAATTGAGACCCTCTGTCAGATTCTTTGTTCTCTGCCTAACAAAGCAGAGAGTGCCCAGTGGCCAAGCAGGGGTGTCAGCCACTTGGCACTCCTCGGGTACAGCTCCCCTGCACAACTTCAGCAACAAAACCACAGCTCTCACACGGCTCCAGCTGCACATTTTTCCACTTTGTAGCATCTACTCCATCACTGCACAACAGCCATGACCTGTCTAGTTTGGTATTGCAAGGCAGGCCGGAAAAATCATAAAGCCTCTTGCTACAAAGCTGCAATTTCTCCAAAACAGAGGATTTAATTCTAATGATGGCATTAACAAAGTACCATCTACCTGTAGCATTGCCTTGGATGAGTAGAGAGTCCTCTGCAGTTTTCCACCAGAGTAACTATTTACTTAGCACCAATCCTTTACGTGATTCAAGTCATTCACGTTTCCTTTTGAAACATTTTTTTTATTTCACAGCTGTCTTGTGGAAGGAGTTACCCGCTCACGTCCTGAGCTCTAATGCTTGGAATAGCTTTACAAGCCCCTGCATAACCTTTCTCAAGGCTCATCCAAAGAAAAGCATCTCTGTAAACTATCCCACAGACATAAATTTCAGCCACTTGAATCTTTTTAAAGGCTCATCAATGCATTTTTATCACCCTTTCCAGCAGTAACCGAAGCAGTGGCTTGCAGTTAACTAATTATACGTTCACCTAGAAAGTAATGCTTAAGTTTCTTTCAATAATGCATCATTATTCATTTTCCAGTAGTGTGATAACTTGAATATTACACTCTTTTTTTTAATTATTATTTTTAGAAATGATATAGCTCATAAGGGAAGAACTGCCTGCATAAAAAAGTCTGGTGACTTCACTCTTTTTGAGGGACTCAGAGGAAATCATAAGCACCCCTATGAATTGCTACAACAACCAGAAAATTGTATTGCTTCAGGAAGAGGAAAAAAAGAAGACGACCCATGCAGTTAAACAGCTACCATTTCTGCCTGACATTTTCAAAACCCACAAATAAATGAGGGAACTGTTTCTGCCTCAGGCCACTGAGCTTTAACTTGATACCACTAATTAAAACAAACCTACATCACAAGAAACATCTCAGCAACAAGCGGAATTTGAATTATTCAAATTCAAAATGTGAAATAACAAATTCCCTTTATTAGAGAATAGTAATACATTCTAATGAATTCTCCTTTCCAAGTTGGCACCGCAAACAAGAAATTTGCTGTGATTTTTAATGCTAACAGCCTGAGCTGAAGGACAGGGAGGGCTAATCCTTGAGCAAGCGCTGGAGTTGTTCTGTCTGTCTCCAACAGCTCCAGAGCATTTAGTGGCATTTAGGCACAGTTAACAGTCCTGACAGTGGGCAGTGGATCCTGCAAATGCCATGGCAAACTGGTTCTTAGTCTTTTCCTCAGACTTTTGAGGGGTCTGTACCCTCCTATGAAAGAACTTGGATTGTGGTTCCCCCTGTACAAACACAGAGCAGTGGGTGGGCTATGCTCCATCTGGCCTCCTTTGATACTCTGTGTTTGCATAAATCCCCAGTCCGTGCTCCTTCAGCATACACATAACTTTAAAACAGCCTACAACAGCTTTTAAACTAGGCACACGCTTAGTTTATTGGACCAAGGCATGAGTATTTATGCCCATGCCTCTACACAGATGGGATATTTTCTGTGGGACTTGCTTTGGGCAAAATTCCTAAACTTGTGCATTTAAGTTCTGGGGTTTTGTTTTTTTTTTCCTGCACTGTCCAGGAACAATAAAAGTGACTGTAAAATAAAGTACATAAACCATTTCTTCCTCCTTCCCCTAAATCACCTTGCAAATCCAAAAAAAGGTCTGAACACAGTTCCAAAAAGGCACAAGTTGGGTTTTTTTCCCTTGCAAATATTTGTTTAGGCAGCCAATCCAGATCTGGTATAATTTTGATGTGATACAATCCTGCTCACTTGTAGTCTCTGCCAACATTATCTTCTCTTGCTATTTTGCTTCCACTGAAGCAAGCATTTAAATGAAAAGCACACTGATCTTTTTATACTCTGAAATACACACATCTGCTATAAATACCTAACCTTTCTGGAACACACCCCCTCCAAATACACATTTCACACACTGCAACATCCCTAGATCTCTCCCTGGCAATACGCAGCAAATCGAACTGAACAAAGCTGATGGGAGATTACAGTAAACAAAAGTGTTCAAGATCTTCAGTTTATTCTTGGCAGTTGCATCAGTTTGAACTTTTTACACCCACTAAACAAGTTAGAACTTGCCAAACAGCAACATGCACTTAGAAGTCTCGGCAGAGTCTTTCAGGGTGAAACAACATCCGGAGGTCACGTAACTGCTCCAGTTTTGAGGAATGTGAAGAAAATGCATGAACAAACAGCAGGAGTACCTCCTGTACAGCACACACATGCTACTTCTCTTAAAAATAAGAAGCAGAGAGGGGAAAAGAAACCATGAAACAATGGTAATTGGCAACATAAACTCTTTTAACCCAAGCCATTAATGATGTATCGTTTATCAGGATAAAAGATAGGCAGTTCTGCCAGCTCCCTGTTATTGAATCCCTATGTACATAATCATTACGCCAACTGTTATTTCAAAATAAGCAAAGAAAACTGAGGAAGCCTTAGCTCTGGAGCTCAGAAAAACAAGCAACTTTCAGGAAAGGCCAATTGAGTTCTCCTCTATGCATAAAGGACAAATAATACGCCTGTGAACTTTGCGGACTACTGGATCTGCATGTGGTGTTAATGCCAAGAGTCATGTTGGTCTATAAGCCATGAAGACCTGATCCAACCTAACTCAGAATTGCTGGCTCTCTTGTGAATCATTAGATGGTGGCAGAAAATACCACATTCTTAAGAATTTGCCAATCTTTCCACAAATACGCTGAGATGCTTGATATTCACAGTAGTTGTGTCCCAATGGCCTCAAGGTGCCCTTCACCCCACTCTTACCCTGCCACTCACTGTACTCATCACAGACACAGAAGACATCCATGGGTTACATAGAAGCAATTGCCCACCAAACACCCTTCAGATCCAAAACACACAGCTGTCCCCAGTGGCTGATGGCATTTAGAACAATGCACCTTTCCCAGGGTGGCCCCATTCTTATGATCTACAGAAGAGGCATTTTAGATGGTGACATTCATCGCAAGCGCTTCCAGGAGGGTGGGTATTGAAACTCCATCAGCTTTAAAGATCGCGTTCACACTGTCACTAGGTGAATCCCAAATGCACTGTCACCCTAGGGCATATTTTCAGGGGTAATACTACTTCAGTTTGTATAGGCCAGCTTCCTACAAGGCCAGAATCACCAGCATCGCCTCAGCAAAGAAACAGATGATTGATCAAAGTCAGTAGCTCTACTCCTTCTTCCATCCAGTCAAGTACCCAGGAAAGGCCAGGTAATGGTGGACTGCATTACTTTTAGCAGAACTGGTAAAAATACAGAATTAAATCTAATTTCTACATATATCCAACAGGAGGTACGTACAAAATCTCAGGATGTGCAGCTAGGTACTTAATGTAGGTGTTCGGATTCATATAGTGCTTCTCTGTTTTTCCAAAACGATTCTTCTTTTTCTTCTGTTTCCCTTTACTCTTCATGGATACCAACATGGACAGGCTTTGACTCCGTCTTAGATGATTAGGGTAGCTCAAGACCTGGGTCAGTGCCTTTGGTAGGAAAACACACTTCAAGCCCAGCTTTCACCAGCTCCATTCCAGGCTCGGCCCATGGCTGTGCTAAAAGCTGTTTCCCAGTCACACAAGCAGCTCATTGTCTTGACCTTGACTGCAGGTGAGAGGCGAGCTCTCTGAGGTTTGCATATCCTGGGGACAAGAGCAGGGATCACAGGAGTCTACAGGTAAGGTCAAGCCCTGTACAGTATTAACAACCCGCACATCATTGCGCTGCTTTCATTTCTCTTTACAAACAGGGGATAAATAAGAGGAGGATGGCATCAACAGTGCGCACAATGAAACTCAACAGGATCTCTGAAGATCGCTGGGGGAGATCTTGCTTCCTCTTTCTCCTACTAGAGCTGTGGGTGCTTTGCCACGTGGATACAATCCTAGGGACTATGGCAGCCCCATGCCTTGGGGGAAGGGGGTATGATGTGGCTGTAACCCAGCTCGATGAAAGGCAGGCGTCTGCAGGCAGTCTCTGGAGACAGCTGGCTGCCGGCTGGGTGGGCTCCAGCAGAACCCTAAGGGATTCCCCAGGCACAGGGAGCCCTTGGCTCAACACTAGACAGGCATCAGTGCAGCCAACACACGTCTTTTGAGCTGGCAGAAAAGCTTGTTTGCTCTGGAGTTGGGTTTTTAATTTCTTTGTTTTGTTAGGAAACAAGTAAAACCCTTAGTAGTGGCAAACTTCATGCAAAACAGAGAAAAACCTCTTGGACTGCCTCAAGACTCACGGTCTCCACAGCAGAGTTTGAACATCAAGATTATTTACATTGCTAATGTCAATCAAGATTTACTGCAGCGTAGTAGTTTTAGAAAGCACATTTAAATCACTGTGCTATTTTATCAAGTCTGCTTCTTTCCTTAATTACTTTCCTAAGGAAAAGCCCGTTCAATCTCTGGGAGCACAGCTCATTTCAGTAATGAAATTGCAGCTCCGTACACTCAATCTAGCTTTGTCCATTTTCCAGCTTATAAAAACAAAACAAAACCAAACCAAAAGAAACCACCATAGGAGAAAACCTCCAAAACCTGAAAACATCTCCAAGTAACATTTCCTGTAGTACCGTGGGCCATATATGCAAATGTCTCCATGTAGACGAGTAAAAAGAAAGGCTACAGCTCCTCTCTTGCATTTCCCAGTTTTTACTTTTTTTTTCTTTAAAAAAAAACCAACAACCAACCAACCATCCCCTCCACATGATTCTTCTCAATATTTGGCATTCTATCAGGCTTCCTCTAGCCTAATTCTAAGATAAACCATTTTTAAATAGCAGAATTACTTTCATTTTGCTCTCTAGCAGTTGGCATCCCCTGAGCTTTGCATCTTGCTAGCCTTTATGACTGTCTGTGTTCTTGCTTCACGGAAGCCCTGCTCCTTCAGTCTGACCTGTTTAGGAAGAGCCCTGCAGACCCTTGCAGACCCAGGCCTACAGAGCTTCATCATACCCAACGGCAAGAAGAATCTTATCACACATACCCAGCAGCAATGCTGTACTCGCTTCCTTGCTATTACTCTCAAAGGGCTGTAGATTTATAGCTTTCCATAGTCTACTTTGCCAAACTTAATCTGTCCTCACTTCTTTCTTCAGACTCCCCTCCAGCATTTCAATTATTTATTGCTCTCTTATCTAAACCTCGCCCGGTTAGTCTATGTCATTCTGACACTGAAAAAGCACAGAAATAAAACAGTATTTTAAGTGAAGGCACCATGGCTTTACTAAGCAGGTCTATAACCTCCAGGCAGGGTCTTGTTTAACTTTCACTGAAGTCTCCTTTGCCATTAATGCCTGTCAAGCGTCCTGCCTCAATTCAGTGTCTGCTTTGCTTTATTTCTACCCAATACACCTGCATGCAAATGAGGCTGAATTTCACTGTTTAACTACATTCCTCGTGCCTCCAACTGCCATATTTTGCTATATTCTCCACCTTTACCTGCATTTGCAATTCCTGTCAGCATGCTGTGGTCTGCAAGTCATCTCAGACGACCAGTCTCAATGCTTGCCTGAGACTGTGGGAAACCTCAGCCAGACTGAGGACCTGGAGAAGGTACACAACAGCTTCCCCCCACTCCAGCTCTCCGAATTCCCTTCCGACATAAATCAAGCATCACAAGCAGGGACTGGTAGTCAATCTTAACTTACAACATTTCTCTTGCTGTCTCCACCAGCCAGCCACCTCTGCTCTGGACTGACTGACTTTTGCAGGAAGTCCTGTACAGTGACAAGCCCCCCTCGATGATGTCTGTGTGATGTAACCCAAGGGACAATAATATTCCAGCAATTCGTATTCCCCTGCCCTTCCCATGAGGCACTTGTATTACTCCAGCGAGCTCCGCCCAAGTGCAAGCAGATGAATTCTTCACAACGCTATTATCCAGAAAACATTAAATCTCCCACAGTCATTTTGATGTGCTTTTTCCAACTTCCTCATTTACCAACGTTGTGACTCTCAGCCCACATCAGCAGCACCCATCACTCCGTGTCAATCTGCCAGCGCGAGCAAGCACGCACCAGGGAAAATAAAATACCTGGGTTTCAGCAGACTTGTGCGTTCACTCCGACCTTCAAGGAGGGAGCCTTCATCGGCACCCTGCGAAGGCAGGGGACAGAAGTCTCGACAGCCCGTCTTCAGCACCTCCTGCCCCATGTTACCTCCTGTCTGCCACCATCACTAGTCCTCGTGTCTTCTCGCACGGACAGAAATCCCAACGGGACTCTTCCATGCTCTGAATAATCAACTGCAGTGAACAGAGCAGCCCCTCAAAACAGTCGTTCGGTGAGGAAATTTATTAGTCCAGCCCAGCAGCGTATGCACACAGTACAATCTGCACTACCTTTAGTCCCTCTCTTCTACAGCCACTCTTTCCTGCCGTAGCTAAGTGTCTTCTTGTAAAAATCAATGCTAGGGAAGTCCGTGATGCGTTAGCAGAAGACTCCGGCATTTCTTTTTCGAAGAATAATTACTTACTGACGTGGGATGCAAAGCATTTATGTTTTAATAATAGCAATTTCTCATATCTTCACTACATTTTTTATGTATTCTTTTTTTTTTTGCTTCTCATTGCCACAGCGTACTGTCTTAATAACCTTAACGGCGATACTGTGATTTTAATTTCTGTTGGAATATATCCAAACCACTAAATCTGCTCTGGAGACCTACTGATTTATGGCCATCTTTTAATAAGTTGCTATTGGGTTTATTAAAGCACCTCTGGGTGCTATTGCAGTGAAGCTATTTGCAATTGCAAATGAACAATGAGGCAGATTCTCCAAGGGGAAAAAAAATTAATAAATATTCCAGAGGGCTGTGGAAAATACACAAAAGAGAAACAGCTTCACCTACATAATTGCATATAATTCAGTGAAATACCAAACTGCTAGGAACTGTGTTTAAACTAGACTACAACGGCTCTTAAGAAGAAATGTGGGTTTTTGACTGCTTCCATAGACAAATCTGGGCAAACGTGTGTCAGAGATGCATCATTCAGAAGATGTATAGCAGAATTAAAACAACAGAAATATTTTAAGCCCTTAAGATATCTCTAAACAAAAAGAGAGTTTTAATACATCCTGTGCCAGGAAAGGAGACAAGACCTCTAAAACCCAAGGTCTAGTATACTAACAAAGAGATTTGTTGGTACTGAGCTTGTGTAAAGTATACCACAAGTGCTGGCCACGCTGCATTTACAGCTGCCTTGGCAACAACTCAGAGGAGGCTATTAAATAGACCTCTGTCAAAATTGGATCCTTCCCATTCTAGCATATTCTGTCATACCACAAGTAGAAAACAATAAAGGAAAGAGAAAATGAACCTTGAAAAAATTCAGAAAGAAAAACCACACCACGGACTGATTAAGCCTATTGTGTACTCCAGGGCTTTTGTTTTTGTCTCCTTTTTATCATGAGTAATTCTTCTGCAGACACTCTGTTTAATATTATAGTACAATGGGGATTTTAGAATGAAAGACAAACTGTTGTTATAACCAAGTAAACACTGAATGGGATCATCCCAGCTTAGTTATTTTGAAACTGCAAAATCGAGGCAACCACACTGACAAGACAATGAGGAAGTCAGACAACTAAGTCAAAAGCTGCAAGCTGTACTATAAACTAACCACCTAAATTCATGTTGATCCTTCTCTGAAAAGGGTCGACTTCCAACCCCCAAATAAACAGAAGACAAAAGTGCTGTTCACCTACAGTGCCTCCGGCTCTTCTGTTACAATGCAGATAAGGTACTGAGGGAAATTCAGCTTCACCCTAGGATTCCCTAAGATTATTTAGGATGAAGAGAGGATATTTCAAAATCTTAAGGTAGGATCCCAAAGAAACAACCTGTTTCTCAGGAACACTGCACACTTAAGAGCTCCTGGGTGTTTCCCACCTGCCAGCATGAGAAGCAAGGCACTACCCTCTGACATCAGGACATGTCTCAGGGAGATCAGGGCAGAGCTCTGAACACAGCCACCTTCTGACTTCAGTTCACATGCTGAATAAAGGGTAGTTTGTAAATAATTATGACTTCTCACAAAACTGGAATCTCAAAAGGCACAGAATGTGGGAGGAGGAAATCTATCAGGAATTAAAGTTCAGGCCTTCTCTCAACATTTACTCTAGCACTTGAACGACCTCTCATGTTCTGCAGAGAAGCAAAGGCAGTGTCAGCACCTACAACCATATCCACAATCCAGTCACCCTTGGCCTGTGGAACAAGTTAATGTTTGATGCTGGTGTTCAAAAACATCTTAAATGCTAAGTTAAGTAGCACAGAAATTAAGTCTAAATACGAGCTATCACCTTGCTTAGAGCATAACCCAGATGGCCGGGGGGGCTGGAGAGAGCAAGTGCATCATTAGCAACAAAAATGCTGAGTCAGAACAATCTTTGATTTCTGTGAAGCAAAAACTGATTGCACCTTGGCACGCGGCCCACCCAGCCCCTCGGCCAGAGGAACGGCTTCATTCGGATGACGAGTAGCAGGGAGCGCGCAGAGATGGCACATCCACTCCTCTCCCGCAGGCACGTCTCACTGAGGCAGAAAAGGGAACTTCTTGGGTGCTGATAGGAAATCACCGGGCAAAACAGCTGTGTATAAATAGTGGGGTTCAATCTTTTTTTTTTTTTTAATGTCTAAACTCCTATACTTTTTTGCAGTAGCACTGTGGAAGGGCTCTGAAGTGTATTTGAATCTGACTAGTAAATTTGCTTCTCCTTTCAACAGATACCTCAAAGTAGTCCGTGGACCAGGTGTCTGTGGTCCACATGCTATCCTGGCTGAAATCAGATCTTCAGCCTAAGCAACTTATTCACCTAGAGCAGCAAAGAGAAAAAGCAGGGAGAAGAAGGCAAGGTGGTCTGTCCCTCACCCCAGATTTGTTCTATCCTACTGGGAAAGCTCAAGGTCGCTCCTGGCCTACCACTCTCTCTCCAGCTCCCTGCTCTGCTCAGCTCTGAACACTGCAAGTCCCTTAGCCCCCTTCATCCCACAGGGCTACTGCCATCACAACTTCAGCCCAGCCTACTCTGGAGAATGGTGAAGCCAGGAAAACTTCCTTCTTATAGTTTATTCTAAGTGGATGCTGCTTCGGCTGTTTCTTTACTGAAATACATTTACAATGTCCTCAAACAGTCAAGCCCAACAAGCACTCTCTCCCCACAGCAGTTTCAGGCCATTTGCTCCTCAATTCCACCATCTCCTTCTCTAGCCCTTCTTAGCACAACAGGCAAAACAACCATTGCTTCAGGCAAAATAAAATAACAAAGCTCAGTGGAAAAGGTCTGCTTCCATTTCCACGAGATGACTATGTCCTCTACTCACGCTGGGACATTTAGAAACTTGGTCAATATAGTTCTCTTGAGTTATACAGCCCTGGGAGCACCACATCACAGACTTGACCTATTTGGGCTCCTCCAAATTCACAGCTTCTCACCACACATGACAAATGCTAACAACAATATCCTATTTCTTTATTTAAAGGAATAACTTCTACATAATGCTCTGCCTGCATCCACCGAAGACTTTCAGTTTTATTGTGGCTCTCATAAAAAAGCTTTGGATAATTGCTGCCTACTAATCTCTCTAATCTTTAATTTTTGTTTCATAGAAAACCAACTGTTTCATGGTTACTGGCAGAGGTGGAAGGAGGATGAATAGAAACAGGCAGTAACTGAAAATCAAACTGGAAAAGGGATACAGCACCAAATCCTACTCCTTCCTGTTAGCGTTCCCAAAGTATTTAAACAGCAACAGATCTACCCTTACAGAAAGGGTGAACAATGTTATTAGCTGACAATAAAGTTCGGTTAAGAAACCCTTTAAGGAAGGGAACAGTTGTGTGTCTCTCTGACCTCACTGCTTTGAGCTATAGCCAGGTGAACCCACGGGACGCATGCCTTGAATACAGATCACACCAAACACTGTTCCCTTCTTACAGGCAGAGATACACGGATTATGTACTCATTGAGTCCTAGACCTAGGCTTTATCATGCACAAGGGTGGGAAACCAAGGAGCCCCACAGAAGTACAATGTATACGTAGGACTCCTACTTGTCTTACCAACAGCAGTATTTCTCAGAAGTCAGGCTGGGGGGTCACTACCCCAACCAGCATACAGCATCTCCTCCGAAAGCTTGCTAGACCCCAGGTCCATTACTACTGCAGATGTCTAAGTATTAACATCTACCTCATGTTGCAGGCTAGGTATAATTTTTTTGAACGATAATTTTGCTGTCCGTATAATACTTTATTAGCTCCATTTAGAAGATCACATAATTCAAGCACAGGCCATGACGTGTTCAGTGTTTCAAGTTAAAATGCACAAGGTCCATCCAACATGACAATGTGAAGTCTGTGCATTATCACGCAATCCTATCGACCTGATTTCATCCTAAGAAAAGAAAGCTTTTCAGTAAAAAAATTGTCACCAATTCTTCAGCTCACAGTGTTGGTTACGTGAAGACAAAGATGCAACAACAGCACAGCCAAAAGCAGCAATTTTTTTTACCATAAACTCACTCCATAATACCCTTGGAAGCACAAAATTTTGGTGCTTTTTTCCCCCCACTTTCAGGTAGTCCAGGTTCCGACTGCAACAACAAAATACATTCAGGGGACTGAAGCCTCCCGGCTACCAAAAGTAATTCAGTTCCAGGCACTGAGCTGAATTTGAGCGTGCACTTTTTAAAAAATGAGGCAATTCATTTCTAAACAAATAATAATAATAAATTAATCTGGATATACAAAATGTTCCAGAGCTATAGAGGCAGAGCAAGATGTGTAGATTTCTCCTTCCTCACCCAGGCTAGATGGATACTAGGTTATGGTTCAACACCTACACTCAAGTTCACACAAGCCCCAAGACCCTGGGAAAGACTTCAGATACATGGGGCTCCACACCCTGAGCATAATGGTAATTACAAGCAAGTAAACAACCTTTGCACCTTGTTTTGTAATGAAAAGGAGTGCAATCTTTCTTTCTTCATACTAATTTTTACACATCAGGCTTCAAGAAGCAATTATTCAAATTAAGTTTGTTGGTTGTTTTTTTTTTTAATGCAAAACCAAATCTATGTTTATTCGGAGTGCTCCTGTGCCTATTTGTTTTCATAATGTTATCTTAACTTTGAGCTGTCATTTCTAGCATACAGGTGTAGAGGTAATACTCCAGCAAGGCACTCTGAAAAACAGACATCATTTCCTCTATTGCTACTATGAGAGAAGCCCAAACAAGCCCCTCTACCCAGTGGGTATCCTGGTCTGACAAACAGAGATAAGTATAAAAAAATCATGCAGTGCCTAAGGTTACAAACACAGCGTGCAACTGCTGCTTGCAAAGCTTCAGATACACAGGACACTGACCATTATCACTGGGCTTTATTTTTCCCATATGCCATCTGTGAAGCAAGATAAAACAGGACCAGGCAAAAAGAGGTGTGATGTCTTCAAGGACAGGTTAAATCCAACCGTGCCATTAAAACGTTGTTTTCACAAATGTATTTTTAGTATAATCCCAAGGATATAATTTTATCTCGCTCCCACACAGTGCCTTATCATCAAATCCCACAGTCAGTGTTATAATTCAGGGCAAACAGCTCTGACTGCTGCATTCCGCTGTTGCAAAAAGTCAGTACTATTTACTGGCTTTTAAGCACCACGTGCAAAGTGAACTGCATTGCTTGTGCAAGAAGTGTTATAATAAATATTTATTCCAAATAGGAGAGAAATCACTTCAAAAAACTACAAATTGAGAGTAGAAGGACCAAATCTAAGCACAGATCATTAAGTGATGTAACAACTTGAAAAAACCCACCTCAGTTTTTAGTTCTAACAATGATGCAGCTCTCAAACTGGCAAATTTGAAAGTGTGACCTATGTGTAATCTCTACAGCTATATTTGCCCAGGTCCACAGCCAGCACTAAGTGGTTCCAAACGGAGTGAAAGGCACTGAGTATTTGTATCTGTCAGTATTTCTTCGAGTCAGTAGTCTGGGTGACATTGGAGGAGGCTCAAAAGACATTAGTCTTGCAAGGATTTATTGGGTTGGATGGCTGCTCTGTTTCCTTCTCCAGATGGGCTGATTTCTACACAACACACTTAGTGTTCAAATTGAAACAATAATTAGATTTCACTGTGGTGGTCTGGATTCTAGAACTGTTTATGAAATTGGGTCTTTGTGATAAATTTTCTAAATCCTTTTACATTGCAAATATTTCAGAATTACACCGCGAGGGTGGCTTATGGCTGATCCCGGAAACAAATCACTTTATCAGAGGGCATGAGTAACAACTTCCTCCCCCACTTCTTTTTAATCATACATGGGGAATGTGCATATTTCCATAGTTCTCCTCTCTTACTGTGGGAAAGTCCCTGCCACAGACAAAATAAATACAAATTATAATATTCGACAATGAGGTACTGTAATGTAAAATCTTGAGGTTACAACCTTGGAGAAGGAACAGGACGTAAACTGAAGATTCACTGTTACAAGTGACAGCTACAGGACCACAGTTCTCTAGGAAGAGCCTAAAGCTCATTATCTTATTAAATGAGTAAATCCTATTGCTCCAAAGTGAACCAATGGGATCACAGCACTTTTATTGCTGATTAAAGGTAAAACAGTGTTCCCCCTTAAAACATTAAATATAAAAGCAACTACCAATTGCATGCATAGAAATAAAAATGACTGGTACATCTGGAGATCAAAGAAGAAAGCAACAGCAATGTAACTTCAAAGTGTTTTCTAGCTGCTCAGGTTTTTTCAGGGACATTTCCTTTCTAATCCCTGATTAAATGTGTGCCAAATGGTCTGGCAGAAACTCCACCACCAAACATGGAAAAGCCATTTGATGTAGATCTCTGTATACACAAGTGAGTTCACACACATTTCTGAGACATTTCTCGGTTTTATCTTCCCCCAGAACCAGAAGGGCCAGTCCCACACAAGACAAGTTTGCAGATAAAAGTGCAGCAGGATTACTTGTAACATTTCTGTTCTGTCCAAAGCCCTCTTTTCGACGTGGTTTATATTAGTTTCAAAGTGCTGGACCCATGTCAGTAGGGAAGGTGTGTACCTCTCCAACAGAGGTGGCTCGTGGGACCAGACAGCTGTGGCTGCAAAAGCATGGCTGTCATCCTGCAAAGTAGACTTGACTGCCTTGGTCTCCACTTCCTTTCAAATGGGTAAAGGAATTCTTAGAAACAATATCTTCCTAATACGATTTTTTGCTAAGGCAGACTTACCTAAGGGAAGATGATCAGTTACCATCCTAAACAAAAGTATTAGTAGTCTACAGGTATTCATAAATGCAAACAATAACTTAAAACAGCAAAAGCATCCAAGGGCTTACTGATCTTCGAAAATGTTTCTCTACAGCACAGTTTCTTTCTATTATCAGTGCTCAAAACCTCCACAAAGGCCAGTGTTGTCCCATGGTTTTGCGTAGAATATGCATGCAGCTTGGCAAATCTGCCACCCCAAGCTTGCTCTCAAAGTTCATAAGCATGGGAAGGACAAATGACAATCCCTGGGGCTTCACTGACAACCTGAGCCTTGTACATCAGTTAACTGCCCTCCATGGAGCAGTACACCTATTGCTGCAGCTCAGGCCCCGTGCTGAATAATGAGGCTTTGAATGGGGATGGGTGAGGCCTAGCACTGCTAAGCACTTGGGCACCTTGCGTGGGCTCTGCACTGAGAGAGATGACCCTTCAGCTCATCAGCATGGCAATAAATTCAAAAGCAAGTGAACAATTTGATGTCTGTGAAAAGTCAATAAACCTTCCATAGCAAAATCACTGGTAGGTAAACTCCTTTTATCTCAACACTACCATTTTTCAACTCTACAGTAAGGGAAGCCATAGAGCTTTTCTACTTAGCAGGCCTTTAGATCTGTATAAATCCCTGCTGCCTGTTCTCAGTTACTTTAACAGGTACATGCAATTGTAAAATAAGACAAGCCTACAAACTGCATGCATGGTTCAAGCCATTTTTTTTTTCCCCTGATTTTCAAAATGCACAAGATTTCAAGACTAACATTTTTATTCCATCTTCAAGATACAAGTCATCTTAGATATGGTTACCAATTGCTTTCCTCTTCAAAAGATTATGGTTTTTAATTTTCTTTCTTTTTTTTTTTTTGGGTGGGGGAAGGTGTGGGATGGGGATGGGAGAGGGTTTGGTTGGGGTTTTGTTTGTTTTAAGAGCCAAGTGAATGTTTTAGCCCACTTTGTCTCCTTCTTATAAAAGCACAAGAAGAATGAAAAAATACCTTCTATCATCATCTAGCACTTCACATTTTTAAAGTTTAAAAACAATTATAATGCTTTTGCCTCTTATTAAATTACTGATTTAAGGGTCTTAATTTTAAGGCAGTCGTCCTTCTGACAGCAAATCCTAGCATACCTGATTTTAACAATATGTACAATGATGTGAACCCACTAACACATAGACCATCACAGTCACAAAGCATTCAGGAATAAAGACAATATATGTTGGATTGACTATAAAACCCAAAGAATTTACTTAAGCTGTTACTACATTTCAAACTGATAGCAAAATGGCACAAGATATTATTGGACTAGCACCCCAGCATTACTTTAATTAGGTTTCACTTTGAAGGAGTTAATTTGCAACAAAGAGAATAAAAAAACAACTAAAACAAACAAAACCAAAACCAAACCAACAACAAAAAAATACAACGAACAAAACAACCAGAAACCTAACCCTGTAATCACAACTGTATTGCCACATTTTTCATGGCTTTCTTACACGAACACCTAGAGATTAAAATCTAGCAGATGGCAAATCAGTCTGAGTAATAAAAAGGCCTTTTCTTGATGAAGGGTTAAGGTCTGAATGCAACAAACCTATGAGTGTGACCATCACAGACACACAAATAGCATTATCTGGAAAAAAACCTAAAAGCATCACACATGGACACAGTACTGAGCCAATTTATCTGAAGCAGGATCACAGAATGATAGGTGTTGGAAGGGACCTCTAAAGATCAGCTAGTCCAACCCCTCTGCCAGAGCAGGATAACCTAGAGTAGATCACACAGGAACAAGCCAAGGTGGCTTTTGAAAGTCTCCAGAGTCAGAGATTCCCCCAACTCTCCGGGCAGCCTGTTCCAGCGCTCTGCTACCCTCACAGTGAAGAAGTATTTCCTCATGTTGAGGTTGAGCCTCCTGTTTTCCAGTTTATGGCCATTGCCCCTAGTCCTGTCATTACACACCACTGAGAAGAGCCTAGTCCCATCTTCCTGATACCCACCCTTTAGATACTTATAATCATCAGTAAGATCCAGCCTCAACCTCCTCTTCTCCAAGCTAAACACACCCAGCTTTCTCCACTTTTCCTCATATTATAGGTGCTCCAAGCCCTCAGTCATTGTAGTGGCCCTGTGCTGGACCCTCTCCAGCAGTTCCTTGTCCTTCTTGAACCGGGGAGCCCAGAACTGGACACAGTAATCCAGATGAGGCCTCACCAGCATAGAGTAGAGGGGAAGGACAAGCTCCCTCAATCTGCTAGCCATGATTTTCCTCATGCATCCCTGGATGCCACTGGCCTTCTTGTTTGCAAGGGCATACTGTTGGCTAACGGTCATCCTGTTGTCCACTGGGACTCCTGGGTCCTTTTCCCCAGAGCTGCCCTCCAACAGATCAGCCCCCAACCTGTACTGATACATGGGGTTGCTCCTCCACAGATGGAGTACTTTACACTTGCCTTTATTGAATTCCATTAGATTTCTCCCTGCCCAGCTCTCCAGCCTGTCCAGGTCACACTGGATGGCAGCACAGCCTGCTGGAGTGTCAGCCATTCCTCTCAGTTTTGTATCAACAGCAAACTTGCTGAGGGTACATCCTATCCCTTCGTCCAGGTCATTGATTAATATATTGATTAGTGCCAGACCCAGTACTGACCCCTGGGGCACACCACTAGCCACAGGCTTCCAACTAGACTGCCTCATTGACCACAACTCTGAGCTCTTTACTTCGGCCAGTTCCCAATCCATCTCACCGCCCAATGATCCAATCCACACTTCCTAAGCTTGGCTGTGAGACAGTGTCAAAAGCTCTGCTGAAGTCGAGGCAGACCACATCCCACTGCCTTCCCCTCAACTATCCATCTAGTGATGCCATCATAAAAAGCAATCAGTTTGGTCAAGCATGACTTCCCTTCGTTGAATCCATGCTGACTACTCACTTTAAGCCTCATTTCCTCAGCATGCTTTGAGATGATGCCAAGAACAAGCTGTTCCATCACCTTTTCAGGGACGGTGGTGAGGCTGACGGTCCTACAGTTACCCAGGTCCTCCTACTTGCCTTTTTTTGAAGATTGGAGTGATGTTGGCTTTCCTCCAGTCCTCAGGCATCTCTCCTGTTCTCCAGAACTTCACAAAAATTATTGAGAGTGGCCCAGCAACGACTTCCACCAGCTCCCTCAGCACTTGCGGGTGCATCCCATCAGGACCCATGGACATGTGGATGTTCAGTTTGCTTAACTGATCTCTAACCCAATCCTCTTCAACTGAGGCAAAACCTTCCTTTCTCCTGACTTCCTCTGTGGTCTTCAAGGCCTGGGACTCCTGAGGGCTGGTCTTGGCTGGTCACTGCAATGACCTAGCTGTTGCAGTACAGTGTGCCCTGAGCTCTGCTATGGAAAAAGAATTGACCACCGCTTTTTTCACTAACAGCAAAGGTATGTTTTCCTGCAAGGTGATGTTTGTGGAGACAGGTCACTTGAAGTTAGTTTACCTTGAAATTAAGTAAGGAGAGTGTTCAAGAGTAACTTAGTGGCTGCCTCCAATGGTGATATAAAGGGTTTGCTTTTAATTGCAATTTCAAGGTGAAGTTCCTATCATTGTGTTCCTTACCTTGTTAAAGGAACCTCCTCCAGGGTTTTAAAGAAAATCAGCTTTTCCAGCTGTTTAAGGACCCTTTTCATAGAATACCCACCCAGGCATTCCCACTGTACTTCACGTGTCCTGGGATAGCTGGAAGGATCCTTCTCAGGGAGTGATCTGCATCTGTTACCTCTCTTGTGCATCCTGACAAGATAGAGCTATTTTAGTTGGGACTTTCAGTAAAATCTTTTCTTAAATGTCTTTGGCCTGAAGTATGAGCCCAGAAAGAAGAAATTGAACCCAGGAGGTTAAAGTCTGGAAAAAAAATAAAAATAAAAATAAAAAATAAAATCTATACAACTAAAGTACAAGAAGAATGCAATGAATTTTCAAACTTACGTCCTGGTTGAACCAGCTCTGCCTGCCTTGCACAGGAAACAGTCTACTCATATGAAAACAAGTTTAATCCCCAGCATCTGTAACAACTTTACCTTCCACTAGAAGGATATTATGAAAAAAGCCAGTACTGGCAGCTTGGAGCGTGCGGGTTCAGCTCAAGTGACCCCAGTTCACAGGCTTGCTTCCAACACCTGCTTTGTCTGTTCACTTTGACTGCAGGCTCTTGGGAGCAGAGAAAATTCTCTACTCTATGTAGGTAGCAGGTTTAAAGGGATGTTGAGGCCTTTGGGCTGTAATTAAAATGTCAAGCCAAAATAGTTAGCAACGAACTCTGCAGGAATCTTTTTTTTAACTTCTAATTTTTAGGGCAGTTTTTGTTTGGTTGTTAGTGGTTTGGGTTGTTTGGGGTTTTTTTTTAAGGAAATGTAGTACCCTGTGCCTTAAAAAAAAAAAAGAGGCATGGCTTTAGAATAGTCAAGTAAACAACCACTCTAAACAGGCTCAACCTTTATTAATCTAAAACTTGATTAAAATCTCCACATGAAGATAAAAGTCTGGGTTTTGTTTAGGAGACCTCTCATCTCTCCAAGCTTCCTGCCAAGAAGAACACTTGTGATATTGCATATCAAAAATTTGATCTACTTTCTCTTCCTGCTGTCAAAAAAAATTAAATTGTTTTATTATTTTACAAAGATTAGTATCCTCACTATGACAATAAACCTATGACCTGGAGAAAACCATAAAATAAAAAGGCAAGAAAAAGCAACAAAAGGAAACAAAGAACAATTCTGGAAGCATTCCTCTCTCTGGTAAAATTCCTTTTTCAGGAAACTCAGTTCAAGAGATCTCTTAAGAAGGAAACAAAGATGAAGTGACTTCATAGAAGCTTACAGGCTTCAAGTACAAGGATTTCACCACAGACCACACTTGCACTTCTCAAGAAAACCTCTGAGAGGGCACACCTCTGACTGCTGGAAGAGAGCAGGAAGCCACCTTATGTGGGTAGGCCACCAAAGGCAGCTCACACTGAAACTACTTTGTTTTGCTGCTCAGAACAAGGGACCCATCAGGTAGGACTGAATGGTAGTCAGAAAGTCCCCTTCCTTTAAATTAGGGAAATATTACTTCAAGCTGCCTTCCTGGAGCTTACAGAGATCAAAATTTCTGGAAAGCCGTGGGTATAGCAAATACAACACGAAGGTCAAATACTATTATTCTGCCCTTAATGTTCTTTTGTGGTTTTATCTTTTCCCCATAGCGCAAGCCATTCATGCTTGCACAACTCATTTACTAGGATCATTTTGCGAGCAAGAATGATTAAAAACACAAAAGATACTTAGCTTAACGTTTCTTAAATACTCTTAGATTCTCTTAATGGCAGCCCATGACTGGCAGCAATCATGTGATTCAGTCTTAAGCATACAACAAAATAGTATCGCTTACTATGTAGCCTACCTTAATAGAGAACTGTTAACAGCAACAGAGAGCCAGCGGTTTTGACTGCATACTGCAGCATCCAACAGACCCCAAAAGCAACAGGATAGAAAATAACTTGCCTTGAAAGCAGTCCCAGAATCCAAAAATCACCTCTGAGTCGTTTTGTCCCTCACTGAAGACATTTTTGTGTGCTACAGTAAAACAAAGCCTGTACTTTGCACATGGACATTTTCAAACTCAGGCCAAGGGTGCCTTGAAGACATTTGACAAATTTAGAAAGAAATCAAGCTGCATTTCTTTCTCATTCAGAAGGGGCTTTGACACCATTTATGTAAATGCAGAGAAGAATTTGGAACTACTTTATATACTCTAAACCCCAATTAACTTTACATTCAAACCTCTTTTACTTTTCATAACTTAAAGCCTTTTCATATTTTTGTAGACTTTTTTTTTTAATGGCAGATAGAAAGACTTCCTAAGGTTATCCAGATGTAATAAACCATCTTTATCATCTTGAGCAATTCCACTTATTAAATGCTAAACCAAAGTCCAATTAATATTTATGAAAGAAGCGGATTTCCATGAGTATTTCACAGCCAGCACTATAAAAGTCATTCCCACTCCATATTTTAACTCTCCAGTCTCAACTGCTTTGTGCATGATAATCACTACTGCTGCTGTTCAATGACTGCTGTGCTTGTGTGTATTGCAATCAAGGAAATGCAACCGAGATGAAAAGGATTCTTTTTTTTTGTATTATCACAAAGCTTTATGCTAACAAACAGTCTTATTTTTAATTCATGTAACCACCGAATTAATTTATAAAATGCATAGCCAGTAGAAAAGACAGTTGGCACTTGTCTATAAGATGAGAACCAGACTTAGCATTTTTCAGCTTTTGTTTTAGACAAGTAATTTTTTTCAGGAGTGGTACTTCAGGGTATCCAAAACAACAGGTCTATTTTGCCAAACACTTTGGCTGCAACAGAAGAATAAATGTTTTCAAACTGTTGGGCTTATGTGGTTCAGGTTCAGCAAAACATTACCAAAACGTAAATAAATAAAAGTATCTTAACAGTTTATTTTAGCACTTTCAGAATAATCTACACTGACATTTTCACAACATGAAATTTTCCAGCTCTTCTAATAAACACCTGCCCACTCCCAAATTAACGTTACATTTGCAAGCCACTGTTCCCTTTTACTTAAAGACCCTGACCTCTCCCCGGCTCTGGAGTATCCACATTATCCTGTTCACACTACTCTCAGCCCCCACATGAGAAGTCTTGGAAATCCTGATTGAAATTCTTGTTCTCAACCATATAAAGGATGGTGGCTTCTCAGTGGCTGATCCCAGTGAGTGCTGGCATCTGTCTCCACAGCCCCTCCAACAGGAATGACAACCCTACACTGTGCTCTCGGGTCAAGCCAACTCAGCCCTCTCACAAAGGGGAACGTGCTCCTGGCCCTGGTGTGGGAACTTTGCTTTTCCTTGGAAAGGGAAACCAACACATTTTTTGCAAGTGTCAACACAATTAACTTCAGATACATTGGAATAAACTATTCTGACACATCAGAAACACTGTATTTGACCCAAAAAAAGAGTTCAGTTTCCCTTCATTTCACTACAAAAACATCTTCTAATATTAATCAGACAAACCCAACCTCACTTTTTCTTTTTTTCTTCCCCCACCTCCCCAGTTTGATCAACATATAGAAACATCAGGCATGTGCATAAAGCAGACTCTTTCTGAATGATAAAAAAAAGCCCAACAAGAGGAACACTAGTAGCTAAAAAATAACAAGGAAAACAAAAGAATGCTAGCACCTTTCATGGTCAATGTTCTACAACTAAAGAGAAAAAAAAAATTACTCTTTTAAATTTGCATAAAGATAAACCTTTGATGACCAATCTAAGATGAGCTTTCCATTGTGCTCAGTAAGACACCATCCCACCTAAACAAACAAGGGCAAAGAGTGGGAGAGGAAACAAAAGCACGATTAAGCAACTCATCCAAGGTCTCCTGAACTTACTGGAGAAGCCCAAGATAAAGCCTGTGTGTTGTTCTTCTCATGCACTACCCCATGCTGAGCCTAAAAGCTTTTCCTGGAAATCAGTGTCTGAAGAAATAGGACAGATGCAGACCCTACATCAAAGAAATTTAGAGAAAATAAGTCTACTGTCCCGTTCCACTGGCACTGCTACAATGCAACATCCAGCTTCCAATAAGGGGAAAAGATGCAGAGAACCACTGCCTGGATGCTTTAGAAAGCTCAGAAGAATGATGACAACCAAGGGCAGTCTTTGTACCTACAGCAGCTCCCTGTGCAGTCTCAAATCCATCATAACATTCAAGTGTTAGAGATTGTTAAATCTTGCTTAAACTCTTAAACCTAAATAAAAAAGGGTGATCTCTGTCTAGTTCTCAGAGTGCCTGTAACATAAACCCTGACCTTCCAAGTTAAACCAGTCAGACATGCCTGGAGACACTACTTTTGTCTGGGCTAACAGTATGTATTGAAAAGCTAACAGTACTGTCTCCACCATGGCACCTTCTCCTCTTGCATGGATTTGTGCTTCTGAGGTATTTCATTTAAGCAAAACTCAGCGTTCCTTGCACACCAATTCAATTTTGATTACTGAAATGACAGGTTTGGATTATCAGCTCAAAACATGTATAATTTCATTCATTTTGTGTTGCACAATCAAAGAATAATCCCTAGGTGAATACTCTTTATATGTATAAAGTAAGAGCAGCAAATCTAGGGTTTAGGTTACATGGAAGAAACTAATGTGCAATTAAATGGGCTGAGAAAGCACAGATCAGAGTGTTTGTGTCTTTCTTTGCTACAGATCAGCAAAACATTTTGGAGCATTTGACTTAAACACAGCTTTCCCTCTTCCTGAACTTTCTAAGGTCATTTTCATTGAGCCACGATAAGAATGAAAAAAACATTAATACAAAACTAAGTTCACTTACAGATATTGAGAGAGACAGTGCAAAAATTTCAGGTTCTCTTTCAGCTCTATTTAGCTTTAAGCTTTAAATCAGTGAAATGTGCTTACAGCAATTTCTCAAAGTTATGTTGATTTTACAAATAAACAATGCTGCCTACTTACAAATAAATCTCTGACTAAAGCAGCATTAACTTGGTATTTCAGAGGAAGCAAGCAATTTTCTCCTCAGCCAGTAAGTTGTTCTACAGCCATTAACTTCTTTTATAAATATACACTGATGTTACTACTAATCATTAAATACAACTTCTAACACAAACATTAATCATTAATGACATTAATTGCCAGTTTGTCACAGTCTTAGTAGTCTCTTCAGTAAGCAAAAGATTAATTTATTCTAGACTCTAGGCATTGATCCCCTGGATGATGAATACACAGTTTTCCTGTTACACTAGTGAGAGTATTATCAAGAACTTCACTGACAACTGTCTGAAGATTATAAACCAGACGCATCTTGCATTTTTCCCTCTGAAAAGAAAATCGTTTGGAGAGTGATGTGCATTCATTCATGCTCTTCTTTACAAGTCAATTTACCTCTGGATTTCCATCTTGAAAGACTTGTAGAACTCAAAGGAACATACAGCAAATATTTGTGAATCACGAAATCCAATTTACTCATTTTATAGTGGCTTCCTTGTCTCCCTACATACCAAATCTCCAAGAGCCCTCACTCCTGTAACTCTACCTCCCATGTTAGGTCCATCTCTTCAGACTATCCTTGCCACAGAACTCTCTGCACACCCCTTCCTTGCTACAGTGTCTTCTTTTCTTGGGACAGCAGAAGCTGAAGTTACTTTCCAGGATATTTCCATTTCTACCTTAATACTCAGATCGCTCTCCAAAGCAGCTCTATCAAGTCAACTCCGTATTGCAAGCACCCAGTTGAGCACCTCCTTATTTCAGACATGCACCTCCTCATTTCAGATTACAAAATACTTACAGTAAGATGCTGAGCTCTCCACCCTCACAAAAAACTGCATGTGCCACTCTAAAGGGGCTTCTCAGTACGTTAACAAAGCAAACACTTGGTCAGTTTGCCACTGTTCCCCAGCTTTTCCAACACCCTCTCACCTCTTCCCTTCTTTTTCTCGCCCCTTCTTCTGAGTAATAAAACCAACAAGAAATCAAAATGGAACATAAGGGTGCTTAAAATCTGTGAGGATAGTTTCATTCTGCCCACACAGCATGCCTGGGTGGGTGACAGCAGCAGAGCAAACCACATTGTGTCTCTCCTCATTGCTCTCCCACACTGGAAACACAACACAGAGCACGGGAGTCTCGGTAACTCCAGGCTCCTGCACCAGGGTGTGTATCTTTTGAGATTCAGGTATTTGACTCTAAAATGAAAAGGAAGCAGTGCAAAAAACAAGGCAGCAAAATCATTCCAGCCTGATATGTACATTAATCAAAACGTGAGCAACTGCATAGCGTTCGCTTACCTATATGCAACAACTTCAAACCCTAACAGCAATGAATGGTAACAAATGGTGTTAGATTCTTTTGGTTCACTTTATTCGGTGTACAGAACATGAAGAAACTTCCAGGTATGTTATTGCTTATCAAAAAAGTAACAGAACGGTCTGCAACTCTACTACATAAACAGTGACTTCATCAGAGAAAAATTCTTGCAAATACTTCTATCTTACTTCAGAACCACAAAAGAGCTACGAGGACCAGAGAGCATTTGCAGTAGAACCAACTGTTAACCCACCTAATCAAAACACAGTTATTTGGGAGCCAGCTGGTACAACAGAACAGCCTTCCCCATTGACCAATAGAGGGCATTTTAAAAGAAAATAAATCTAGCTTAAGCTGCACTGGAAACCAAGGTTCTCCACTTCATTCAGGGAGGGGTCTTCTTTCAATCAGCACACCAGTGGGAACAGCTGGTGACTTGAATACTAACAGTGGATGTAAAGGAAGAGGGAGATGTGGCCTACAGCAACCCTGAGGAGCCGGGCAGGGGGGAGCAAGGCCTGGCTGGGGTGCACGGCAGGCGTGGGGCAGCAGCTCCTGCGGCCTAGCTCCCTCACGTGCCTGCCCCGCCAGCCCCGCTGCCTCCCTGCCATGCTCGTGGATGGGGCATTTCAGAAGGGATTTCCTGGAAGGACAAATCAGGCTTCATTTTAAAAAGCATCTACCTTCGGAATAGAAAAGGGTATGCTAAAGTTCAAACTGGGGTAAAGTCCAATTCTCATGGGGTTTAACACTAGGAAAACATTAAAAGGCTCATCTTGAATAACAATATCCTTAAGAGAAATATTGAACTGCTTTCTTGAGCTGGAGCCATGAGGGAACGTTAACCCTGAGGACACGGTGAGTGGAGTGGGGACTCAAGAAAAAACCAATTGTAAATTACTATTAAGATCAGTGTCTACAAGAGTGTAACCATCTATTTTGTTTCATTTTGGTGCTTATATTTGCAGTTGATCACCAAGAGGAAACATATTAATGGAAATGAGTGACTTGACTCAGTGAAGAGTTTTAGTCTTGCCTGCTAAGAGAAGATGCGCTGTGCCAGAGAGCGACAGCAAGCAGCACCATGAAGAAAGGCATCAAACTGGGCCTCCCAAATGCTTCACAGCAGGGTGGGTGCCTGTGACTTCAGAAGCACCAAAGGTTCGGTGCCTTAAAAATTCAGTGATTCAGCAAGAGGTCTCCCAAACGTAAAGGCAAAGGAGTGCCTCAGCTTCTCAGGCAGCTCCTCAGGCAGAGAAGGTCGTTTGACCTCCCACAAGCGTCCTCAGAAAGGCCAGGGAAACACAACCCTTGGCAACACAGCAGCAGCCTTCCAGGTCATTGCATGGCAAAAGCAGACACTCAGGACAGAAACAACTCAAACCCAGTGATTTCCCCATTTTTCTCACAATTAAAATTGTCTTCCAGTCTTCTCAAGAACGCTGTGGGGTTTTTTCACCTACTTTCAATCAATCTGCTTCTTTTTTAAGCAGTGCTGTACAAAACTGCAACATGGCGCTCTGGTGAGGTTTCATCAGTACTACACACAAAGCTACACCTGACTCTTACATACACAACTCCTGCTAATACCCAGAACAAAATTTTCCGCCTTTTAGGCCCCCCAGCACTGCCAAGCTGACTCATTCACAATCTCTTAAAACCACAGAATCATAGAATCATCAAGGTTGGAAAAGACCTTTAAGATCATCAAGTCCAGACATTAACCCTACTTTGTCAAGTCCACCACTAAGTCATAGCCCTAAGCATCACATCTATATGTCTTTTAAACACATCCAGGAATGGTGACTCAACCGCCTCCCTGGGCAGCCTGTTCCAATGCCTGACAACCCTTTCAGTGAAAAAAGTTTTCCTAATGTCCAGTTTAAACCTCCCCTGGTGCAGCTTGAGGCCATTCCTTCTTGTTCTGTCACTAGTTACTTGCAACAAGAGACCAGCACTTGCCTCTCTACAACAGCCTTTCAGGTAGTTGTAGAGATTAATAAGGTCTCCCCTCAGCCTCTTTCTCTTCAGACCAAATAGACCCAGCTCCCTCAGCTACTCCTCATAAGACCTGTTCTCCAGGTCCTTTACCAGCTTAGTTGCTCTCCTCTGGACCCACTCCAGCACCTCAAGGTCTGTCTTGTATTGAGGTGCCCAAAACTGAACTCAGTATTCAAGGTTTGGCCTCACCAGTGCCAACTACAGAGGGATAATCACCTCTGTGGTCCTGCTGGCCACACTATTTCTAATAAAAGCCAGGGTGCCATTGGCCTTCTTGGCCACCTGGGCACACTGCTGATTCATATTCAGCCACTTGTTGATCAACACCCCCAGGTCCCTTTCTGCTGAGCAGCTTTCCAGCCACTCAGCTCCAATCCTGTGGCATTGCATGGGGTTATTGTGGCCTAAGTGCAGGACTTGGCCTTGTTGAAGCTCATACAAATGACCTTGGCCAATCAATCCAGCCTGCCCAAGCCCCTCTGAAGAGCCTTCCTACCCTGAAACAGATCAGTGCTCCCACCCAACTTGGTGTTGTCTGCAAACTTAATGAAGGAGCATTCTATGTCCTCATCAAGATCACTGATAAAGATGTTCAACAGAAGTGGTCCCAATACTGAGCCCTAAGGAATGCCACTTGTGACCGGCCACCAGCTGGATTTAACTCCACTCACCACCACTCTTTGGGCCTGGCCATCCAGCCAGTGTTTGGTCCAGCAGAGCGTATGCCTGTCCAGGCCTGGAGCAGCCAGTTTTCTCATGAGAATGGTATGGGAAACAGTGTCAAAGGCTTTACAGACCTCTAATCAGGTCATCTTGTCATAGAAAAAGATGAGGTTTCTCAAGCAGGACCAGCCTTTCATAAACCCATGAGCTGACTGGGCCTGATCCCCTGGTTATCCTGTATAGGGTGCATAATGGCACTCAAGATGAGCTGCTCCATGACCTTCCCTGGCATCAAGGTCAGACTGACAGGTCTGTAGCTCCCCGGATCCTCCTTTCAACCTTTCTTGTAGACCACATTTACTACCCTCCAGTGCACTGGGACCTCCCCAGTTAGCCAGGATTGTGAATCCCTGGATTCTGTAATTCAACATACTCATCAGGTCTGGGAACCTATATTTTAGCATTCTCACATTTTGGTTTTCTTTCTTTGTGTTGCCTTGTCAAGGTAAGCATGGCTTTTGCAACACTGGAGAGCGCAAAATGCTCTGAAACTCAAGACAAATCCAGACCTTAATGCATCTGTATCTCACTCACAGCACTTCAGAAATAAATTTTTCTGTTAAAGAATCATGCATGTGCAGCAAATACTATGTTTTGATGACTTAGAAATCTGTAAATAGGCAACTCATGTGTTTCTTGCTTTCGGCCATGTGAAATGTGACTGTCCCAATGAGTTTCCCCCTCTATACACCAATTTCAGCATCCTCTTCTTGAAGCTGTCACAGAGGTACCCATGCAGGAAGGGGCAGAATAACAGCACAACAAATCGAAATTCAGTGTTACAAGACTACCTAATAGATACAGGGTTTAATTTACTATTTAATCTGTCAGAAAAAAAAACCAACAACAAACTATATTAGTTCATCTCCTGGAAGACTGATTACATTATTTTTATTTTTTTTTTGGGGGGGGGGGGGGAAGGCAAAATCTGGAAAGTTCCCAACAGGAGACCCATCTTCCAATCTTTGCGTGCAGTCTCATCTAAGCCATCAGTCTACATCAGTCTAACCAACTATCAGAAGGACAAAGCCATTTCTCAGCAGCAGCAGTGCCTGTCACTGTAGACACTTCCTCTGTTACTGTCCCAGACAGAACTGAACACCACAGAAACTCACCCCTCCACCAGGAACTGCATCTCTGCCACCACCCATATGGTGCTGCTTTTTTGTCCTGGAATCATAAAGTAAAACAGCTTTGGAGTCCTAAACAAGATACTTCAGATGTTCATCAGGTCCAGTCTTTCCACTGTCAAGATATATCAAGTTCACAGTTGGTTTAATCTATTTCTTCTCAAACAGTGG
The DNA here is from genome assembly GCA_025331215.1 of Actenoides lindsayi. Classification (NCBI taxonomy): domain Eukaryota; kingdom Metazoa; phylum Chordata; class Aves; order Coraciiformes; family Alcedinidae; genus Actenoides; species Actenoides lindsayi. The sequence goes on along the minus strand of WTSP01023327.1, from coordinate 41,321 downwards.
ATGGACCATAGCAGAGTACAATGTACTGAAAAAACAGCACACCCTTTTCCCATCGCTTTGTCTCAGGGATGGTTTTACTTTAGATTATCTTCTCTTTGAATTTTGAACTTTTTCTTGGCATTTGTGGTCTATTCCTTTCTTTTTTTTCTGTATTTATTGCTTAAAAAGGAATAGTGTCAGTGAGTTACAAAAACTGGTACTGAATAAACAGATGTTAACTACACATCCAGCATATTTGCACAGGTGATGTGAAATCCTGACAAGATACAAATCAAAGGTATAAGGAAAGAGATGGAACAACACACATATGCTTAATTTGTTTTGCACTCCAAACCACCCTTCCCAACCTACATGAAAGATTAATACATACAAAAAACATTCTTTACATCACTGCAATACACATCTCAGTTTACTCACAATGACACATGCTAATACAGTCACACCATAGCCACTGGCCTTCACAACACAATTCACTGAGGAGAACTATAATTTCTGTTTCTGCCTTGGATGGGTATTATATTGTAGACAGCAAGTGTTCACAACCAGGCAAGCTAGATCAGTCTCACCATGGCTCTCCTTATACTAAAGCCCTTTTACAGTCTTCTGGCAGTAAAAAAAAAAAAAAGTAAAGCAACTGTAAATCTAAATGGTACCCATTTAACTGCTCTATATCACACAATCATGGAATGGTAGGAGCTGGAAGCAACCTCTGGAGATTATAGAATCTAACACCACTGCCAGAGCAGGATCAGCGAGGGCAAGCCACACAGGAACAAATCCAGGCAGGTGTGAAAGTCTCCAGAGAAGGAGACCCCCCAACCTCTCTGGGTCCCCTGTTCCAGTGCTTTGTCACTCAGACAGCGAAGAAGTTTTTCCTCATGCTGAGGTGGAACTTCCTGTGTTCCAGTTTGTGACCATTACCTCTTGTCCTATCACAGGGCACAACTGAAAAGAGACTG